>OVAP01000045.1:0-65226 GCA_900406295.1 Aurinia saxatilis | reverse complement strand
CCATTTCGTATCTAAAAGGTCACGAATTTGTGACAAATTTTATTAGTCTCAGATGTTTGTCACAATAACAACTTTTTTTTATAGTGACGAGCTTTCTCTAACATTTAGCTACGATTCGTCTTTCCTACCAAAATATCTGCTAATTTCTAAATGAGTCGGAGGTTTTGGTAAAATCCGAATAATAATACTAAAATCTGAAAATGTATCGGTGAAAGGGAGAATACTAGAGGAAATAGGACCATCACATATTAATATATTGGTGAAAGGGACCAAAATATTAATACGGTGAAAAGCTAAAAACACTGATATGGGTAAAAGGGAAATATTAATGTGGGTGAAAAAAAAAATATTATGTTAATCAATGTTTGATTTGATTTCAGCATCGTTTTGTTGTAAGAACATTGCCTTCGGGTTCCACCAAATAGAATCTAATTACTCTACATTACTACCAAGAAACCAAGATGTTGACCTAAGTCAAATCTCTCCTTCTCTCTTTCTTGTCTCTCTAATTTCTCAACTTTAAATACACACTTCCTGGCTAGTCTCTATCTTCATCAGGTTAAGATAAGAAATAGAAAGCAGCAAGAATTCAAAAAAAACAAAAGTTCGTTTTAGTCCTTTTAAGTTCGTTTTGAAGCTTCAGTTTTTTGCTGTTTAATCATGTATATGCCTTCGACAATGGTGGATGATGTAGAATCAAGCAGGAACTTGAGGTTGAGGAAACTACTCGCGGTTGCTGTAAGAAGCTTACAATGGAGCTATGCAATCTTCTGGTCATTTTCACAAATCCAGCATGGGTAAGTAATTAAATGCATTTTATTCTTGGTAATATGATGAACAAATCACCACATAACTTTTAGATCTTGATATATCAGCTTAATTTTCATTTTGGTTTGGCCATTGCCCTTCTTTAAAAATAAATAAATCAAGATATGTTATATATAACACAACTCGAAGTCCTATATATAGTAGTACGGGCGGAATCTAGAAATCCACATGGTTTTTTTTTGTTGTTCATATGCCATTATATAGGTCTCGATTGTTGTTCCGTTTGTCTTTTATATTTATAAATATGGTTAAACACAAATGTGAAACACAAATATGAAGAAAATAAAAAGGGTAGGATATATATATTTTAAAATTTTAGACTTATCTGTTTAAAACTGCGTTACATATTATGGATAAAATATATATTTGTGTTTGACCCAAAAAAAGACTTATATCTATGGTGACTTGATGTGTTTAGGGTTTTGGAGTGGGGAGAAGGGTATTACAATGGAGATCTAAAGAAGAGGAAGAACAAGAATTATGAAGCAGCAGATTCTAAGTATGGGTTGCAGAGAAGCCAGCAGCTCAGGAATCTCTATCTATCTATGCTCGAAGGAGACAATACATCTACTACTACTCATGACCCTGGTCATGATGATGATAACACAAGTGGTAATGGGATGCTCACTGCAGATGATCTCTCAGATGAAGAATGGTATTACTTGGTTTGTATGTCCTACGTCTTCTCTCCTGCCCAATGGTTCGTTCTCTCTCCCAAATCAAATCTCTATCTTTAATGCATTTCACATCATGTTATTATATTTCTCGTCTCATTTCTCCTTTTCGTATCTGTGTAGGTCACCACAACATTAATATATTTGAAACATTTTACATACAGTGGTGTTTCACTTGATAAGACATGTCGTCATTTTATACTTTTAAAGTAGAGTTTGAGCTAGGCCTGCATTATTTAACCGTTTTGGATTAAATTTCTTGAGATTCTTCACAAAATACTTTAGTCTAGACTAAACTTTATTACCAAATAATAGACAAAGAATCTTTTTCTTAACATATCTGCTTAATAAATTAATTTGCTATAAATAGAACCATTTATCCATTTTAAAACCACCCATCTCTTGTGTTTTGTTTTTCTTTAGTAAGGTGTTATATATGTATGGAAATTAAAACTTGTATGGATTTTAAACTCTTGCCGTAGTGGTGGTTCTGATCCAAACATACCAAGTTTAAACTTGTAGTCGTTTTAAAAATATCTATTTTAGCGACTTTTTTTTTATACATGTTATTATAGCATAATGGTAAAATGGCTTTAGATTCTGGATTTGACTCTAGAATTTTTTTAAAAAAATTCCTTTCAAATGTTAATAGGCCAAGAAATTATTATTTACTTGTGGCCATCAAATTCTCAGGGCTGGCTCTAACGCTTAATCTGTTGAATATTTGTAGCTTACCGGGTAAAGCTTTGGCGACCGGTGAGACCATTTGGCTTTGCAACGCACAACACTCCGAGACAAAACTCTTCACTCGCTCTTTACTAGCAAGAGTATGTTGTTTCTACAACCTTGCATGATCAACAAATTTTCATTACAGTCTATATTATGTCCAGATCTCACTTTCTTTTCACTTTTCCCTCATGTGACTCTCAACCGGAATTTAGAGCGCATCTATTCAGGTACTCGAGAGTTTTAATCAAAACTTAGTGCTTAAATAGTAAGTGTTTCCATTAATCTTTGTGTTATCTCCAGACTGTTGTGTGCTTCCCTTACTTAGGCGGCGTGATTGAGCTTGGCATCGCTGAACTGGTAGCTTTTTAAATCTCTCAAAGAGCTTAAGCTATATTCATATGCTCTACTTTCTTGCTTCACAATAAATTCATAGATTTGCTTTTTTCTCACGTACGTAATCATTAATGAAACAGATCGCAGAAGATCATAACCTGATTCAACACATCAAAGGTTGCTTGTTCGAAACCTCAAATCTCGATTGGTCGGAGATGAAGATCAGTGAAGGAAACTCGATGGTCGAAGGACTTAAAGATGGGAACAATCAGATATGCACTGACCCTGATGAAGACTTGCAATACAAGAAAACATTATCTAGTGTTCTGAAACCTGCTGCGAATAGATCAAAGAAGGAGTATCACGATACAAAGGATCTCGCTTCGTCTGATTCTGGCTCTAGTTTCCTGCATTGGAATTTGTCATCAGTGCCTCCAAACACGAATCACTATCAGAAGCAGCGTAATGTGTTGTGGAAGATACTGCATGATGTCCCTCTGATGCATTCTGCAGATGCTAATAGAATGCATCAGGGTGTTGCAACGGATCACGATGGTGATCCTAATTCAGACAAAACCAAAGAGAACGAGAAGTTCAGTGTTCTTAAATCTATAGTTCCTACTGTTAATGAGGTATTTAACCAACCTTTTCTCTGAATTCAAATCTTTAAAATTTGAATCTTCTGACATAAAACTGTGGTTGCAGGTAGACAAAGAATCAATCTTGAATAACACGATCAAGTACTTGCAGGAACTGGAAGCAAGAGTTGAAGAGTTAGAATGTCGTATGACACAAAGAGGAACGTCGACGAAGGAGAATAATCTATCTGAACTAATCGAAGAGACATCAGAGACAGAGCAAGTAGTGGTGAGAGATGAGACAGATGTGAGAGTAAAGCTCAAAGAAAGTGAAGTGTTGGTCGACGTAAGATGTGTTTATCGAGATTACATAGTTGCAGACATCATGGAAGCTATGAGTAATCTGAACATGGATGCTTTCTCCATTCGGTCTCGTAGCCAGGATGGATTCCTCGAACTCAATCTTAAAGCTAAGGTAAATCTGAAAACGATTCAATTCTCAGTGTGTACCTTTTGTGTGGTTTCTTGAATAACACGTTACCGTTTGTGGTTTTGTCTCTTATAGTTCCGTGGAGCTGCGGTTACTTCAGCTGGAATGATCAAACGAGAGCTCAAGAGAGTCACATGTGAAATCTAGATCACTTGATACCTATCTTTTTTTTTTGGTGTTGATTTGCAATTAGGGTACGAAATTTTCCATGTAATATTATTAGTCACAATATGTTTGAAACTGAATTTTGGCGAGACTAAATCAAAATTTGTAGGTTTTTTATAATATTAATTAATTAATAGTTTCTATAATTCCTGAAGTAAACAAATATATCAATTTAGTTCTAATAAAGCATACAAATTTACTATTGTTATTTAGGTGGACCAAAAAAAGAGTTTGATCAAATGTGAAAATTGTATAAATTAAGTATGTGCTAAGCACCGAACAAAAACAAAGATTTCAAATTAATAATGGTACGCACGTCCGTATCACGAACCATGCAAAAAAAAAAAACGTTCCCACCTCCTTCATTTGATGATGATCATGTGCTATACCATAAGAATATGATCCATTTGATATACATAATAAAATCACATATATTTGACTATATATCATTAGTTTTGAGTTGATCGTGTAAGCTACATGGATCCAAAGCTAAACCTCCGACCATGTGATGATAATATCGTAATAGCTTAATTTAATTATAATCCGTTGACCAAATAAAAAATTTACAAGTATATTCCATGGTGTGTTCATACACCGACAATTTTTTTTTTTTTTTTTGAAAAATAAAAAGTCAAGGTCAACAAGTGGGAAATGTTATACATTTACTCACATCTAGAATTTATTGTAATATATCGATCCTAGAAATAAATAAATTTATTAGTCCTCTTCTTTTAATTCGGTAAGCAAATACTAACATTGTGTATTTGTATATATTAGGATAAGATCGTAAGATTAATCATGACTGATGCCACAATCATATTTTTTTTTTTAAATGGTTAATGACAGAGATTACAAGAATAATTGAGTTTTTTTTGTTAATAATGATTAAATCATAGTCATGAAAAGCATAGGTTATAGTAGCAACTTTTTTTTGGTCAACAAGAGATATTAATTAAAATATAGTAGCAACTATGTCCATTATGATATCGAGAGACCACAGAAATTTGAATCATAAAAAGCCATTTCACAATCTCTACCGTACGATCAGTCATACTTCTCATCGGACGGTCAAGCCTTTTTTCTGGCCACCGTGTAAAAAAGTTCAAGGGAGTTTATAATAAAAACGTTATAACGATTCAAAACGGTTCAAAGTTTAAAGACAAATCTGCAGCAAGCTTTTAAGATACATCAAAATAAAATAAAGTCTGTTGCTTTCTTCTTTCTTCTTTAGCTGACATTTTAAAAATTTCAAGTTTTAGACCCTCTCGGTCTCAGTATCTGATCGATATAAGCAAAAGATTCAATTTTTAAAAATTTACTTGTGAAAATTTCGATGAATATTGTTTGTGATCTGAATTTCTTTTCTGTTTTGTTTTTTTGTTTTTTTTGGCACGCCTAATGGTCTATGCTTTTGCTTTTATCATTTTCATTGTATTTTTATACATTATTACTCTCGTTTGTTGTTACTTTACTGTTATCTGGTCCTCCATATTTCACTATCCAAGATATCAAAAATATATTCCCGGTTCAAATTTTTGGATTTTGATTCGTATGCTAAAAGTTTTCCTGATAAATAACAAGCAAAGTTCTAATCTTACCGTTACATTTTCCTCTCTGTGTTTTTTTCATTCTTTCTTTAGAACAAGAGATCAACAAAAAACAGGTCTTCGAGAAGATGGAGAATATANCTTTCTTTAGAACAAGAGATCAACAAAAAACAGGTCTTCGAGAAGATGGAGAATATATCAAATGGTGAAGAAAACGAAGATGTGGCACTTGGTTCCATCGAGCCAAATGACCAATCAGCATCTGAAACTCCGGTTTACTCAACCATGAGCACAGATTCCTTTGCTTACCAACGAACATGTTCTGAAACCTCAGGTGGTTTTTCAGACCAGATAGATGAAACCAGCAGTTTCTGCAGTGATGTTTCTCCTTCTGACTGGCCTCTACTAAGCGCATCCAACTCCGATATCTCAAGTCGTCTCACTGCCTTAAAATTGAAACAGATTCAGAATGAGAATCTTGCAGTCCAAGAAATTTCTGAACCAGGTTTTGTATTTCTCTTTTTTTTCTCTGTATATCCTTCTCATCAGAGTCTTCAATTTGTTCTATCTTTTGTGTAGAATTGGAGACGATGAAGGAAAGATTCTCAAAGCTGCTGCTTGGAGAAGATATGTCAGGAAGCGGCAAAGGCGTTTGCACCGCAGTGACCATCTCAAACGCTATAACCAATCTCTATGGTAACTTAAAAACTTAGATTTTATACTTTTTGAGTTCCAAATTAAGCCATCTAGAGAAACTTTAATTAATATCTCTTGATTTGGAAAACTGCAGCTACCGTTTTTGGACAGAATCTGAGACTAGAACCATTGGAGGTAGAGAAGAAGACAATGTGGAAGAGAGAAATGAATTGTCTTCTCTCTGTTTGTGACTATATATTTGAGTTTATCCCAAAGTCTCAGAATCTAAGCAATGGAGCCACTGTCGAGGTAATAAAAGAGGATTTGATCACAATTTAGTCTAAAAAACTGGAAAAACTTTCAATCAAAAGGAAAAAACATTCTTATGGATATTGCCAGGTTATGGAGAGTAGAGCAAGAGCAGATATTTACATCAATTTACCTGCACTCAGAAAGCTAGATTCTATGCTTATGGTACCTACTCTGAAACACAAAAAATATCGATAACATTTAATCGGTTAATATGAGTCATCAAGGTCATTCGTTTTTGTTTATGTAACGCAGGAGGCATTGGATAGTTTTCAAAAGACAGAGTTTTGGTATGCAGAAGAAGGAAGCTTGTCAATGAAGTCAACGCGTTCTGCAACTGGATCATTCAGGAAAGTGATTGTACAGAGGAAAGAAGAGAAATGGTGGTTACCAATTCCTCTTGTTCCTCCAGAAGGTTTATCAGAGAAAGCAAGGAAACACCTTAAGAGCAAGAGAGAAAGCACTAACCAAATCCATAAAGCTGCTATGGCAATCAATAGCAGCATCCTCGGCGAAATGGATATTCCAGATTCTTACATGGCAACTCTTCCAAAGGTTACAAAACAAATAAAGTGGATGAAATTTTATATTGCAGTATCATTTTCTTGCTTACACTATTTGGATCTTTCCATGTTTCCTTGCATTTTTCAGAGCGGAAAAGCGAGCACAGGAGATGTAATCTACCGTTACATGACGAATTCAGGGAAGTTTTTACCTGAAAAACTTCTAGATTGTCTCAAGATTGAGTCAGAACATGATGCACTTCAGTTAGCAGATAGAGTGGAAGCTTCAATGTACACATGGAGACGCAAAGCTTGTCTTAGCAACTCCAAATCTTCATGGAATATGGTGAAAGATCTGATGTCAACTACTGAGAGAAGAGATAAGAACTATATTTTGGCGGAGAGAGCAGAGTCTTTGCTATTTTGCTTGAAACAACGTTACCCTGAATTGTCTCAGACATCATTAGATATATGCAAGATCCATCACAACAAGGTAAACAAACAAACATTGACCTGCCTGACTCATGTTATTATGAATTATAACAATGTATAGATTGTTTACCCTATCTTTTCTTTCTGGTATGTACGTAGGATATTGGAAAAGCTGTGTTAGAGAGTTATTCAAGAGTAGTTGAAGGTTTAGCTTATAACATAGTTGCTTGGATTGATGATGTTCTTTATGTAGACAAGACAATGAGAGGAGAAGAAGTATAGTTATTTGATTTTACTTTCTTGAAGAATATATATCTATATATAAATCTTGTTTTTCTCCTGTTTCTCCCTTGTATATAAGATCATATCAAAGTAAAATCCAACTAAATGCACACATGCAATTTTTCTGTCTCTCATTTTCTCACACAAACACCTTTAAAGACAAAATTAATCACCCTATTATATAATCCTATAGTATGTCCCAAAACAGAAAACCCAAATCCTCTGTGATAACCATTTGTTATCATCATCTCTTCACAAGTCAAGCATGAGTTCTTCCAATAAAACATCTAGAATGATTTCACTAGTCTCAAAGCTAATAGACTCAAGGTCACATCTAATGTCTAACCAGTTTTTGGGTTGAGCAATCTCTTCTCTAACGATTTGGTCCAGCGATTGAGGGAGTTGCAATGGCAAGAGCTGACAATAAACCTTTTCTTGAATCTCGTGAATGATGCTTTCAATGCTATATGAGAAGACTTGGGTCTTGGGTTTAACGAAGGAAACCCATCGAGGAAACCTGCAGAGCTCGAAGAGAACTTCATTGATGCAGTCAAAGAGGAGCTCATGGTTAGAACAGAGCTGATTTGGATAGAATGGTATGTTGCTGATTAATGCCGGATTCAGAATCTGGTCAGAGAATTCTGTGTTTAGATACAGTTCTTCCCAGCTTGAGTCTATTGCATCCAACACCGCTTTTACGTACTTGAACACTGATACTTTTTCATCAATAGTATGATTATTGTCCTGCAACTGGATACACAGAGGTTGCTCCTCTGTTTCCCCTGAGATATGAGCTAAGGTTAGCTTGTGATTGAAGAGTTTTAAAATCTACGAACCGTAAGTATTGGATCTTTATTCACATACCTCTAGCTGGAATTATTTCATATTCAATAAAGAGCCGTTCAAGAAGTAATTTATAATCCTCATTTTTAGATAGACTCTCTTCACGGGAGGTCTGTTACAAGAAACCAAAGCAACCAAATAAGTTTATAACTTTGTCTCTGTTTATTCATATCAACATTTGCATAGAAACATCAAAGTTAAGTGGTGGATAAAAATTGAACTTGCCTCTTCCAAAATTTCACACTCTTTCTCTCCATAATAATCTTCAACTTTTGACATTTCATCAACAATCTGGTTGCTTTTGGATATGAGAGGGCCACTACTACCATCAACAGCTTCTATATTTCTGATAGTTATGAAATCATCTGCAGAATCTCAAAGAACCATTGATTACTTAATAGTTACTTAACTCTCAAAATGTGGAAAATGTATATAAAATACCTGAAATTGTTTCAGACTTCATGAAATCATCTGAAGGGAATATTCTTCCCGGGCTGCTGACAGGAGATGAATACTCAGGAAGCAATACAATCTTTTCATGAACCTGTTTGCTCATTGCCAAGTTTGGATCAAAATCTTCATTGTTTAGCATCTCAGAGAGATGGTTTTCGATGTCATAGTGTTCTTGATGAGATCTCCTAGGAGGTACCGAAGTCATGCGCTCGAGAAAGAAATGATCTTTGGTAGGTGATAAACTCCTCTGCAGTCGTATCTTGTTCCCCAATAACCTCTTGTCATGTTGTGGTTTCTCTTTCTTGAAAGGAAGTTTCAGCTTCCTCATGATCTCAGAGAGATATAACTGCAAATTCTTGGCTTTGTATCTTCTCATCATATGTGAATCTTCAGGTGTGTTGTGTTCGTTCTCAACTTCTTGTGATGATGATAATGATCTGTTCTTCCTTCTGAAAAGACCAGACATCCAGCCTAACTGCTCTCTACCTTGTATTAGAGCAATGTTTTCTTCGACATGGTTTTCGATTGACATTTCATTTCATATATAAACAAGGAAGCAAAAACTGAATTCTACAACGAGTAAAGGGAGGAAATATTATACCAATATGCCATAGAGACTCATAGTCATGGTAATAACTTACTTGACAATCTCAGATTCTTTTACATACCAAACAAAATTTGACAATGAGACTTTACTAAGAAAGGGAAGAAATATGATTTTCTGACTTGTGATAATTCTTCAATAATAATTTGATCGTTAATTGTAAATAGATTTAACATTTAAATACAATCTACTGTTATTAAACATTTGCTTTTACATATTTAATGGTTTACTAAAAAACGTATTGTTGAATCTTGTATATGTCAAATTTGGTTGAAAGTATCTATGGATTTGGTAGTAATATAAATTTACTGATTGTAAGTAATCTATTCAAACCCCCCAAAAGGTAATATCTTCAAAGACTAATAAAGTTGTCAAGAGAAACACCTATAACATTTGATTCTGAATCTAGAGTAGTTTAGTCAAATTATGGATTACAAATGACAACACCTATAACATTTGATTCTGAATCGCTCTTTCATTTGTTTTTACGACAACATTTCTGTGCTCCCTAATATGAAAGGTAAAAGAATCCCCTACCAAATAATTATAACCGAGGTGAAATTGATATACAATCTCTCACCTTTGATGTGGGAATTTATTTTGAAATATACAAACAAGGTAAAATTGGTAAAATCCGATTCTTTTCTTTTTTTCTATATGGACATTAGAGATAATCTGTATACATATTTAAAAAAAAATAATTATAAGAACATGTTCCTGAATATGAAATCATGTTTCCATGTCATACTTCAAAAAGTAATTTTTGGGGAGAACTATAAAATTCACTAAAAATTATAAAATGATACTGAAAGTCAATAACATATTATATAATTCACCTTTGTGGAAATCTATCAAATTAAATCACCATAAACATGCTTTAGATATAACAAAGGAGCGTAGTTTTTACTTATAGTACTTACCTTTTAACTTCAGTTAATTATTATGGGGTTACCGAACTTCCTCTTTGTTCTCCTAGCTGATCTCAGAAGCTCTTCGGTTTCCTTCTTGGCATCCCAATCGAATTTAGCTCCTGAAGTAACATTACATAGTTTCAAAACACAGCTTGGTTACATATGGACATCTTCTTACTTCCATTTACCACAAAATGTAACTTTATTATTAATATTGATGGATCCACTTTGAGTTCTCCCTTGTTTAGAGAGGAATCAAGTTAAGAGATTTCTCATACCATTGGTGTTCCCGTTGAGCAAGCATGAAAAGCCTCCATCTAGATCTTCATCTGAGTCTATGATAACACAGCATTGTTCAGCCTGCATGAACTGAATTTCACATTGCTTAGCTTTTCAGGAAATAAAACATGTCTTCTTATTACAACAGCTGACCAATGAGATAATCCGACCCAGTCACCTGAGTACTAGTGGCTTCGGATTTTACTTGCTTTCTTGCTGCTCTCTTCTTCAAAGTACTCTGGTTTGGTTTCACCGTCTTCCAACATCCCACTTGTATCTCTGGGGATAAAAATGTTTTTCCAGCTGTGGTTGATGCGTTATTTGGACTGTAAAACCAAAGATAAGCATTTAGAATCAATATGCGGTAATATTTTGGTATAAAAAAGGGTGTAAGTAGCAACTAGTGTTTGACCTACTTTCTAGGAAGCTGCGGTTGTTTAGTTTTCAGTGTAGGATTACAAAAGTCATTGCTCTGCAAATGATTTTCCACAAATGTCAGAGACAGATGAACTTGTATGCAAAATGAAATTCTGAGGAGATGTTCACTGCAATAGAGTTAGTTACCTTGGTTGCTGGACCACGTTGCTCAGGCAAGTTTTCCTTAGCCTGTTGTTTAACAAAAGCCACATTAATTGCTTAAAATTTTGACTCACAGAGCAAAGGGGATGGAAAGTAAAAGACCTGCATTTGTTGTGCTCTTGGAACCTGAACTCTTGCAGCAGGCATCTTCGAGCTACCAAAAACCTATAAGATATTTGATAGTGGGAATCAAAGCACTACATGTTCTTTAATTCTCAGAGTCAAGAGTATAGGTTACCTTGGCTGCGGGCACACGCTGCTTAGGCAAATTATCCTTGGCCTGTTGTTTTAAAAAGGCCACATAAATTGCTGAATTTTTTAGCTTACGGAGACAGAGAGAGAGAGAGAAAAGACATGAAAGGGAAATAGCTGTACTTGTGGTGCTGCTGAGGCCTGAACTGTTGTCTCGGGCATTTTCAAGCTAGCCAAAACCTGTAAGAAATTTGGTTCTGAGAATTAGAGCATTACATGTACTCACGAATCTAAATATTAACCAGAATTCATTATGACATCAAATCTTAAATTAGACTCTGCTGCAATGGACAAAATACTCGAAACTTTTCTTTATGACTTAAGTGAAGAGTACCTGAATATCTCTGGTGAACGTGTGACAGATTTCCCTTTGTATTTTCTGCATAGCGGTTTCTACTTGCTCTGGGATATCTTTTAGCATCAGAGATATTTTCTCTAGTGTCTCCTGATTGGGATCTTTCTTTACTTCCTCCAAAAGAGATTTAACAGCTCCATCAAGAGTAGCTTTAACATTGGCTTGTTCCTTTATCTGCTTCCAAAGTAATCATTTCAATAAGCTTAATTTATGTGCATAAGGACTGTAAAGCAACAAGAAGAAACTGCATATATATGCTTTTACCAGCTTTTGAAGTGAAGTGTCTTGGAGAACCAACTTTTGATGTATGCGTTCAGCTGCAGTAAAACACATAAAAAATAAATTCAGCTAAGTATTTATTGAGACATCTCATTAAATATGGAGGGATGGGCATTCGTTCTTCAAGATATGATCAAAATCAAGTGGAGTGCTCTTCCAAAAGATTGATAACACTATGGGAGCAAAAAATGCCAATCAGTTAATTATTCTTGTCAATACCAGACAAGTAGAGAGTACGATAAGCTTTTAAGAGCCTTGCTAAGAAATCATGCTTGGCCAAGCAAATAAAAAAAACCAAGGGAGATGCACTGTTTCCAAACCAACAGATCGAATTCAACATATAAGATGTGTGCCTGGTGTCCATAAAATGAGACAATCATAGAACTCACTTTCAAGAAGTACTTCTTTAGTTCCTCTATTGGCTTGCATGATGTCACTCTGAATTGAATCTAACATCATTCCAAACCTGCTCAAAGAAGTTTCCATCACCCCAAACCGTTGCTCAAATTCTTCACTGATCTGAGCTACTCATTGACAAATGAAGAAAAGTTGAATCCTATTAGGAGCCACACAGTCACAAAAACAGAATGTATTCCCAAACTAATTTCTGAATTTACAGAAAGTAAACTCACATTTAGATTCTCCAGCTGAAGCAGAACTCCATCTTCTTGCTAGACCAGTAGAAGATCTAGATGCAGCCATCTGACTATCGTCTCGTTTATGATTGATTGGGGGCAGGAAACTATTCTTCTTCAAAGAGTGGTCACGTTCTTGAGAGTTGAATCTCTGTGCACAAGAGAAAGGCAGCAACACAAGTATGAACTCAAGACTAACCTCATCAACTTTCCTTCTTCAGAACAAGAATATTGCTAACCTGTTCATGTAACATAAATTCATCGAGTGAAGTTTGAGTCATCTGAGAAAAACTACCACGCTGGGACGAGGAAGGCCCCTGCGAGAATGACTGCTGCGAGTGCTGTGATCGAAACTGCTGCGGCTGAGGCTGCGGCTGCGGCTGCGATGATGCTTGTGGTTCAACACTCGATCTCCTTCTAAACATAAACGCCAAAGAGAAACCATAATCATTAGCCAAAACTCACAAAACGAGAGAATACGATTTTGCCTGATCCTCAGATTCTACTCTACGCCCGATTCAAATCCAATTTTCCCCAAAATCTTCTCCGAGACCTAATCGACTCTCTATAAAACAGACAAACTAATTCTTAGTGGATCAAAGAAATTTTCACATTCAGATCACTGAAACTCGTCACCAGTCACAGATTAAACAAAGTCCGACGCCGGAAATGACCCGAAGAATCCCAAATAAACCCTAAAACTGTGGAATCGCTGTGTATTCTCAAATCGAGATCTATAAATGTTCCCTGTGTGAAATTCCCGTGAGATAGAGAGAACGAGTGGAAGCGAAATCGAACCTTAAATTAGGAGGAAACACCGAGATTGATTTCAGATCGCAGACTTTGTTGATATTCATCTTCATCATAAGATCCAGCTCGTAGACGATGATGCAGCTCTTCTTCAAATTCACGAGACTGATCGGACGATTTTGAATTTTAGGAGAGAGAGAGATGAAACCGAATTATGAATTTGAATTTTGTAAAGACTGAGAGAGAGATAGCAGAAGAAATTGGAAGTATATTTTCTTTTCTTTTCGTTTTGCCGCTGTGAATATTCGCAGCGGGAAATACACGATTGATGAAGCCCATGAATAATAAAAACATGGCCCATGGGCCTTTTTATTTAGGATTTGAGTCCTACTGGCAAATCAATCAAATGAACTTTTAAATTATGACCAAGTAATTCATCTGTTTCTTGCACATACATAATTATCTTTTATAAAATGAACCCTGAACATTAAGGTAGCTATACTTAATTTCATAAGTTCGATTTACAAGCTAGAATTGGTGACTAAAGCATAAAATTAACCTCAGAACAGAGCTAGTGATCACATATCATACATGAAAGTATCTTAGTGGTTAAATACTAAAAAGGTTCTTGATCATTTCTGATATTATGTTCTATAAGATGGGAACAAAACAATAAGAAAACGTTGAGATTAAGGTAGGTATTTAATTATATAAATTCGATTTTACAAGCTATAGAATTGGTGATATATAAAGCAACAGAGAATTGATATTAAGAGAAGCAGCTGATGGAGTCAAACTTTTTGGATTTGGTTAATCTTCTTCGGTTGTTTATCAGCATCCGCCTTTTGGTTCCTCTTCATCGTCTCCAAAGTTTGAATCAAACCCTTGAGTGATCCATCAGCTTCGAGTTGACTATCTTTCACCATCAATCTCCCGGCAACATCAGCCGGTGTTATCTTAGTATCTTCCAGCAAACACTCAATCTTTCCGAACAATACGTGCGAATCAAGATTCAGATAGTTCTTGGCAAGAATCTTGAACGCATCGAATGTGCAATAAGATAGCTCTATATGCATATCCATCCGACCACTTCTGATCAAAGCTTCATCGAGTTTCCCTACATGATTCGTTGTAAACACAAGGATTCTCTCTTGCCCGCAAGCCGACCAGATCCCATCTATGAAGTTCAATAAGCCCGAGAGTGTAACCTCACTCGTCTTCCCTTCTTTCTTGCTTTCGGCTTTAGCTTTCCTCTCTCCCGTGAGGTCCAAGGAACAGTCTATATCCTCAATGACAATGATTGACTTACTAGTCGTAGTTATCAACAGCTTCTTCAACTCCCAGTTGTTCTCTATCGAAGTTAACTCAAGATCATAGATGTTATATTTCATAAGATTTGCCATAGCCGCAATCATCGTGGACTTACCTGTCCCAGGAGGTCCATACAACAAGTAGCCCCTCTTCCAAGCTTTCCCAATCTTGTTATAATACTCTTTGCCATCTCTAAACGCCAAAAGATCTCTCAAAATCTCGTCTTTCTTCTCAGTACTGAGCGCCACTGTATCGAACGTTGCGGGATGCTCGAAATTGATGCAACTCCATAGGTACTGCGAGGTCAACGTCCAATTACAACCTGGATTATTCATAAACAGCTTAATACTCTTTCTATTCTCCTCGATTGATTTCCCCTTTTCGACAACGTGGCTCAAGTAGGAACCAGTAACAAGATCATAATCACTTCTATGGAAAGTAAGCCTACAGATCTTGTTCCCCTTAGGACATTGTACTAACTCCCACCACATCTTGACACCTTTATACTCCTCCTCAATTGTATCGTCATCACATTTAAGATCAAGAGGCTTGTCTTTTGTTGCTTGGCTTGCCTTGAGTCTCTTTGCTTGAGAGTTAACTTTAGCACAAAGGTAGGTCTTGATGGCTGTGTAGGCGTAGTTGTATCTAAGTTCTTCGATTTCTCTGAACCTGATCTGAGTGTAAGGCGAGTACAAGGTGAGGATCTTGTCGGAACACTTTTTGTAAAAGGGTAACTTTTGGATAGCATTATAGAGGAGCTGTTGGATCGTGATCTTGAACTGTCGAGGGAAGTAGGCCTTGAGAGTTTTCCAGATGAAGAAGAGACCTGCGATGTTTGATCCAACCGTAGTGAAATTGTCTCCAAGCACCATCTTCACAATCGATCCCATTGTTTTCTGAGGAATGAAGCTTGATCTCTTGATTTGCTTTGTAGCTCTTTTTTTATTATATAGATGAGACTACTGGGAGAATAAGGAAAACTTTTCTAAGCAAATTACCTTTTCTTTTATAGAAAATCAGGATGTTTTCCTTTTGCTCTATGTAATTTTTGTTTTCCCTTTTCTCTCTGACAGGGCCCGGTTTAGCTCTGAACCGGTTCTGATCTGGTTACGGCTATGTTCATGAAGCTCCTTGCTTCAACACTTCATAATTGTGAGTCTGTTCATTTTGCGTGTGTGTGTGTGTGACATATGAATCATGTGAGAGTTTTTTTATTTATTTCATATCTTTGTCCTGGTAAATTTATATTTCATTATGTTAATTAAAGAAAACAAAAAAAATCCTATTTCTGAAATGTGTGTGTGTTTTCAAGTTTTCTCCACATATAGTTTTCATGTTCTTGGGTACAAAATTTGACTGACATAATACGAAGATTTTTTGTTTATCATGGAGATAGTATTTCTGGTACTAAAGCTATGAAGTGACAATGTAATCGGCACCAAAGAATTCAAATAATACATACACACTGTATCTACGAATCTATCAATTTTTTGCTTTGCTAGATCATGTTACTACTAATAACACAAATATTACTAAGAACAAAAATATCCTAAAAATTTGTTGGACTTTTAAAAATCTTATGAACTACTCGTGATCGGTTGGTCATCATAAGCTTAATAAGAATCATAAAAGAAGAAAATCAAAAGTGGAGTGGAGACAATTGCAAAACGACAGAAAGAGTACTTTGCTGACAGGTTCAGACCATACAGTGGTTTCTTGAGCAGCAAGACACCATCTTTATCATATTCTGCAGATTCGTCGCAGAGAATCTTTTGTGATTTTACGATTTTTTTTTTCTTTTTTCGGAGACAAATATTGTAATGCGTAATACCTTTAGATGATGGGACGATTTAAGATACAGTAGATGATATTTTCCCCGATCATCATCGTGGCGGGTAGACCGTAGACGATGAAGCCCGGAACGTAAACATGGCCCATGGGCCTTTTTCTAAAAGACTTTACATTGTGACACGTAGGAAGCAATAAAGGAAACGAGAGCCTTCAATCAAATCCTTGTAAGTATAGTCATGAATAATTTTGGTGAGGGTCTTGGATCTCATGGAAATGGTCTTCTAAAACTATTATAGAAGTAGAAACCGTTATAAATGGGTCCACACGTTAAACCCGATCTACTCGTTTCCACAGCGACAGTACGCGACGCGACGCGTAAAGAGTCCCACGTTATTTCAAGTGCAAATGTTAGTGTAAATTTAAATGCAAATGCAAATGCCGAATGCCACAAAACAACAAAGGACCGTTATTGTATGTAAAATTAAAGTGTAATTACCACCCTATTTTAGAATTTCATTATTCAAAAAATTATCAAAAAACAAAATTTTGAACAAATTGTTGTGCCATTGACTTGAGTCTTTTAAGTCAAGCGATTTTCGATTCTAGAACATCCTGTCTTTTTTTTTAAGTAGAATAAGAAAACCGGTTGTAAAGTCAAACAATAACATAAATTAAAATGTACACCAAACATCCTCCAAAACCTTAATATTCTCCGAAACTTGATGTACAAGTGTTCAATTTTTGGGTTACACAAATATTCCTAGAAACTTAACAATTAAGTGAAAACTTCAACTGCCCCCCGCTAAAAATTAAAATAAGACGACTCCGCTATCTTGACCCAAGGAATAGGACACGTAAATGGCCCGAAACCTCCTTGCAATTGAAGTTGCAAATACCACAAAATTACCTTGATGTATGCGTGTCTCTTTCTTGCTTATATATATCAATGCATTTATAGCGCTTAATACATAAGTTATCAACTTCTATCTCCAGAACTCAAAAGAGAGAAGAAAAAAAAAAAGATATCGATCTAAGTAAGAATCCATGGGAGAAAGTATGCATAACAACGCTGTTTATTATGTAGCAGTGAATCAAGATGTTCGAGAAAGTAAGAAAACTTTGATATGGGCAGTTAAGCATCTTCATGCCAAGAAGATTTGCCTCCTTCATGTTCATATTCCGATTTCCTTCTCCCCTTCTCGTAAGTATATATTCTCTACTTTTGATTTTTGCATACTTTGATTAATTAGGTCATCAAGATACTTCATGGACCGTTATGTTACATATTTATGTGTATAGTAGTATAATATTACTCTGTTTATGCATTTTCAGCAAGTTGGCTTGATGAGAATGAGATGGAAGCGATCCAAAAATCAGAAGTGAAAACTGCATATGATAGTCTCTACAAGTATAGAGATATCTGCATAAACAATGGGGTGAGCTCTCTTTTCCATTCTACAATACAATACATTTGTATAGCTATGATTACAATGTTAATCGAAAGTAAGAGATCAAAACTAGAGTTATATATGGACCTATGCCTAAAAGACTGTAACCAATTAGCAATAAAAATTGAACAAGTAATAGAACTCTGAATATAATGTATTGATGCAGGTTAATGAAGAAGATGTGGATATATCAATGACCTCCGAAAATGGTCTGGACCGTGTGGGTGAAGGGATTGTGGATCTCATCTATCGAAACGATATAAAGAAGCTAGTTATGGGAGCAGCAGCTGATTCACACTATTCCAGGTAATGAATCTATCTATGTGATGCAAACCATGGAAATAAAGCATATACACTAACCTCTGTTTTGATGATGCAGGGGAATGTCTATCAGATCTAGGAAAGCAGAGTATGTGAGTCAACATGCACCTCGTTCCTGTCAAATGTGGTTCATCTGCAAGGGGAAACTCATCGAGACTAAGTAAGCCACAGAGATCACACTTGTCTATCTGTGTGTTGATAAAATAAATGTAGAGTTTTAACAGAAAGTTTTCTCTGTTTTTATAGAGAAGGAAGTTTGGACCTTTACTATACATCAGAGTCATTTCCAGAAATCTCTGGTTCTGCTCAGAAACCAAGCAAAGAAAAAGGAATAGACGAACATGAGAACGAGAAACAAAATGAATATATAGTAAGTAAAAAAGATCAAACCCCTTAACCACTACTTGCTAACGAAACTCGAGTTTTATTGTGAAGATCAGCATTTGAGAATCATCTTGTGCTGCATTTTAAACAGGTAGAACCAACACCAAGGAGAGTGAGGCCTAGAAGCAATGGGAACAAACCAGAATCAAGTCCACGTCCTGTTGTTTCCGAAGAGCCACCCAAAGAATATCTTTGTCCCATTTCAATGGTTAGGATTTCAAAACTCTATGCATCTTCAAGTATACTAGCTTTTCCATATTATGTTGTTGTTGCTCATCATATTCGATATATTCATCTAATGTAGGAGATTATGAGAGATCCACTTATGGCAGCTGATGGTTACACCTACGAGGCAAAGGAAATCAAAAGATGGCTAAGCGGAGGAAAACAAACGTCACCCTTCACAAATGCTAGGCTTCCCCATACATTTCTTATTCCGAATCACAATCTTCGTATACTCATTAACGAGTGGCTGCATCAACACCCAAATTACCTTGTTGATTAGTCCAGAAAAAAAAAAAAAACTAGTCTAAAAATTATGTTGTGAATTTTGAAATTTTACAAAAATTATGCTAAAACAATCATATAAAAGAAGTTCATGTATATATATGTATCATGTATGCTACTATAAGATTTGTGTATGCATCAATTTGTGTATAATAATGCCTATCTAGTTTCGGTCAGGGGTCCTCCTAAAAATCTTTGTCGTGAAATCTTAATATTCAAGTCATAACAAAGCAAAATCTCGATGTATATATGATATAGATAACCAAAGTTATTTACAAATACTAAACTAGAAATTTCTCCACCAAGTCGCCGGAAACCCTGGATTAGACGAATCATAAACCTCTTCCTACAAACAAACCAACAGAAATCGAGCAATTGCAGATAAAAGATCGATCTAATTAAGAAACTAATTAATTGGTTTTCCGAAATTTATAAAAACTCTATCCCATGTTTTCAATTTCAAATTTGAAAATTACTTTTACATCGCTCAAGTCTGTTAGCAAAAACTAAGCGGGAATAGACTTTTATCTCTATATATATACGTATACAATATTACCAACAAGTAGTATATGACACTGGCAATAAACGAAGCCATGAAGCTAATTGCTTTTGTCGATGAATCTCAAAGCAACAATCATCATTATGGACCATGGTGGTGAGTACTACCAACAAGACTACAAATTATATAAACCATATTGGTCATTTCACTTCTCGTCACTCATAACCTAAAAGACAAAAGACAGAATATAATTTGGTATGCTGATTTAGCATCTAAACAAAATACTGAAATAGTATAATGTATTAGGTTTGGTACAAATACTAAGTAGACAAATCATCTAGTCCGTGAATTGTAAAAATATGGCCCATGGGCCGTGACAAACGTAACCCACAATATATCCGAGACGGTTCGAACCAATCTCTCAGTGATGTGTCCCAAATGTTTGACTGGTTCCACTTCAGAGGTTTATAATCGAAGTATCGAACGCAAGAGATCGGCCATTATGATAATCAGGTGAAAGTTCCGAACCAGCGGTCTTCTTTCTTTCTTTGTTTCGCTTCACTTACCTGAACAATCTATTGCCTTTGACTTCGGATTCCTAAAATCAGATCTTTCCTTTAGCTTTTCTTCTTTCTAATTGAAAATTAAGCAAATATTGTAATGCGTATGGTTAATATGCATTATTAATTTCTTTGATTAACATATGAATATGAATTACGAATGTCTTTTACTGTATTTTGGTTGATCATTTCTTTGAGAATTACGAGTTGTTGTCTTATTCTCTGATGTTACCTGTTAATAAGATCACTTCTTTTGTTCTCATCACCTTTTTTCTTGGAAATGATTAAATAATCAACTTGAATAAAAATGTAATTGACTAAGAAAATGGTCGGAAATATCTTCGCAATTGGTTCCAATATGTATGTATATGTCTATGGGATATAATAATTAAATAACTGTATTATGTGAGTTATATTGTGTGTCTTATCGTCTTGTATACCAAAAAGAGAGAATCTGTCTGAGAATTCATTCATGGCAGAGTCTTTGAATGACGATCCCGTTTATGTTGCAGTAAGCAAAGATGTTCGTGAGAGTAGATTGACTTTGTCCAGGGCACTGAGGCATCTCCGGATCAAACAGCTTTACCTTATTCATGTTCATCAACCTATTCCTATGAACCCTACATGTAAGTAAACCACCATCGATTCTCTTTAAGTGTTTTTGTTTTGTGTGTGCCAGAAAACTTGATATTGATTTTCTCTGCTTTGGTACTACTTTGCACTTATTAAGCATCTGATGGTTATAGATCACATAAAAAGATAGTTCTGATAAGTGATTTAAATGGTTGTAGCTGATCTAAATTGATGTTTTGTCTTTACCTTGTTTGGCTTTCTGATTTCATTGGTGATGTAGATTCTTGATCCTAGGAGGATGTAAATGGTTGCAGCTTTGGTATTGGTGATGTTATATCAAGTGAAATCAATCATTCATGGTTATAGAGGAAATCTAATGTTCATGAATCTGTACTATTGCCTCCAAGTTTTTTTCTTTCTTTCTGATGTTCGTTCTTGTGTCTGTGAATTCCAGCAAGTGGGTTAGAACAGAGCGAGATCGATGCAATACAAGAGCTAGAACTGTCAAGTTCACTTGAGAGCCTTGACAAGTACCGTGATATCTGCCAAGAAGAAGGAGTGAGTGCTCTTCCAACTCTTTAACATAACATGTATACAATTGTGTCACAATAAGTAGGCAAGAGGAATCTAAAAATGTATTGTGAATATAAAAGCTTTGTGGGTTCATCTGTTTTGTCTTGTAGCATCTATACTGCTTGTGTTGCAGGTTATCAAAAACGATATGGATATATTCTTCACTCTGGCAAATGATATTGGGGAAGGGATTGTGGAACTTATATATGACAAGAATATTAAGAAGCTCGTTATGGGAGCAGCAGCTGATTCCCACTACTCCGAGTAAGTATATTATGGGAATCGTTTTGTGCCTCCAGAACCACGCCTTTTGATAACTCCTCTATTGTGCAATAATCAGCGTGATGCAAATATGAATCTTTGATGATGCAGGGGTATGATTGATATCACATCTAGAAAAGCCAAGTATGTGAGCTGCCATGCACCTCATTCCTGTAAAATATGGCTTGTATGTAATGAAAAACTCATCCAAACGAGGTAAGTTAGAGGGTTATACTTGTGCGTGTTTTTGAAATATTGTAAAGTTAACAGAAAAATTTATATCTTTTTTAGGGAGGGACGGTTCGATCTTGCGGGGTCATCACACCCCTCAACTGAATCCTTAAGCAGCCTTCACGACCTTAATTCTGCTCTGATACCGCATGAGGAAGCAGGACGAGCTGAACATAACATTGAGTCATATGCCTTCTCTTCGTCTGAAGACCAATCAGTACGTAAATCTGGTTTAGTCAGAATAGTGCACTTTTCAATAATAGTGAAGGGTTGTTTTATGTATTGGGAATCTTGTGAATAGCTTAAATCCCATTAGAACCTTTGGAGAAGGCATGTAGGTATGGAACTGTGAGAGATACCTCTTCTTATTAGCCATGTAGAAAATGAACTGTGATAGATGGAAAACATAATGCATATACATGTCTTAAAACCCGAGTTTAATGTCGTGTTTACTATGTGAAACTCTTGTGATGGTTTCCGTATCTTCCAGTGTAGGGGATTCTCTCATATTTACAGTTGCCTTTCTTTTAAACAGGCTATAGGGTTTGAGAAGATGTATTACGAGGAGCAGAGAAGGATATTAGAAATCGAGGAACTAAAGAGAGAAAAGCAGCAGCAGGATAAGCGCGAAAGAGAGGAAGCACTGTCAAGCTCCTTTGGTGTCACTCAGATACTGTACAATGAAGTAAACCGCAGGAGGAAAGCAGAGGAGGAAGTAAGCAGAGCGAAAGCAGAAATCGAAGAAATGAAAAGGGTCCAAAAGGAACTCGAAGAAAAGCTTGATAATCTGTTAGATATGTTTCAGAAAGAGCAAAACGAAGCTATCACTGCAAATGAAGAGCTTTTGAGACGTCTAAACCTGGAGAAGGGTGAATCATCATCATCACATTCATCTTCCCCGTTGCAATCGTCTGTTTCCAATGAGCCTCCCCCATATTTCTTCTGTCCCATTTCAAAGGTCAGGATTCGAACCTTCATTTTGAAAAAGCATATTCCAGGTTCAGATATCTCAACTTTAGTGTACTAAGCTTACAAGCACAATAGACAAAGTAAATTGTCCAAATGATCATGTTAATTTGTTGTTTAAATGCTATTCTTTGCCGTTGCTCGTGAATGTAGGCAATTATGCAGAATCCTCATGTTGCAGCTGATGGTTACACCTATGAAGCAGAGGAGTTCAAAACCTGGCTCACTCACGGAGGGGAAAATTCACCCATGACGAACATCAGGCTCGTGAATCACAATACTACCCCGAATCTTGTTCTTCGTTCTGCCATTAACGACTGGTTGCAACAGAACCCATATTTCTATGAATAGTATGGATATAATGTTAATCGTGTTGTGATTCAGTGAATTTATATGTATAAAGATATGTGAAAAATTCAATAGAAAAGATCTTGGGAGTGCCTTATTTTTGTTTCAGTATTTTTATTCATTGACTTGGGTTTTAAATCTCATCCGCTGACTTTACTGTGTCCACCTTATGAAACCTGAAACAGTCAACAAGAAGAACATTGAGGGTCACCACTAACCACTACTGGTCTCTATCTGTTAGATTCTTCTCCGTTTCTCTGTTTTCACTTTTCAAGGGGAAATAAAGAAGACAGAACACAGAGACAAAAAAAATAAGGACGTCAATGGCGGAGCTCATGGCCATGGGCAACGATGTTGTCCATGTTGCAGTGAAGAATGATGTCAGAGAGAGCAGATCGACTCTGCTTTGGGCTCTGAGGAACCTCGGGGCCAAGAAAGTCTGCATCCTCCATGTTTATCAGCCAAAAACTGCTTCTCCTGCTGGTAATCTTTATTGACTAATGACCAAGATTTATATTATTCCCTAGATAGATAACAATTCAGATTATATTTGTTGCATTTGATACGTTATTATTTGTTGATTCTTTAGCCCGCAAGCTTGAAGAATTGGAGGCTATAATGTACGAAACATTACATGATTATTTTGATCTCTGTCAACAAGAAGGGGTATTGTTTTGTTGCACCCTTATATTAGTGTCCTCCTTCTTATTTGAAATGTGTTTCCCATTCATAATGAAAACTACCTGAGAATTGGATTCATTATGATCACAGGTGAATGAGGACGATATATACATATCGTGTATAGAGATGAACGATGTGAAGCAGGGAATATTAGAACTCATCCATGAGAGCAAAATCAAGAAGCTCGTCATGGGAGCCGCATCAGATCGTCATTATTCAGAGTACGTATTGGGAATCTATTAAAAAAATTCGATCTCATCAAGACATTTCACTCTTGTTGACTTGCTGAAAACTGGCAGAAAGATGTTTGAGCTCTTATCCAGAAAGGCAAAGTACGTGTACCAACACGCGCCTAGCTCCTGCGAGGTTATGTTTATGTGTGATGGACATCTCATCTACACAAAGTTAGTATTAAAAACTTTCTTTACTTACGTTCTCTCTTGTCTTTGAAGAAATCACCTGATTGTTTCTGTGTATTAAATACTCAGGGAAGCCAATCTTGAAGACTGTGTGGATAAAACTGAAGCCGGAGGTGGACAGTCAAAACCAAAGCCTTATTCTTCTGCTTCCCCAAAATGCTCTGCAGAATTGGT
The DNA here is from genome assembly GCA_900406295.1 of Aurinia saxatilis. NCBI lineage: Eukaryota > Viridiplantae > Streptophyta > Magnoliopsida > Brassicales > Brassicaceae > Aurinia > Aurinia saxatilis. The sequence continues at coordinate 40,733 of OVAP01000045.1, read as the reverse complement.
CTCTGCAATTGTAGCATACATTGACACAAGGAGAGACAGAGACATGTTAGAGCCAACTGCATCAGAGGATCAGTCTGTACGGTCTAAACATTTTTGTTGTTGTGGGTTACAATATATAAACAAATGGACAGCAAAAAGCTTAAAGCCATTATGTTTGTTCTGTCTTTTGCTAACTATCAAAAGCTTGTATGTGATTTTTGCAGGGAAGTGAGAGGAATGATCAGTTGTACAGACAGCTTAAGCAAGCACTTATGGAAGTTGAAGAATCAAAAAGAGAGGCGTATGAGGAATGTGTCAGGCGGTTTAAAGCTGAAAATACTGCCGTGGAGGCCATTCGCAGTGTAAGAAACCTGCAGAAACCAATAATATAAAAAATATGTGTTTTTTCTTTCTTTCTAAGCCTTGGTTTCCTTTACTCTACTTTTCAGGCTAGAGAGTACGAAGCATTGTACACCGAAGAGGCAAAACTACGGAAGGAAGCTAAAGAAGCATTAGCAAAACAAAGAAAAATGGTAGAGAAGACCAAACAAGAGAGGGACGATGCACTTATCATTATCCTTAATGGAAGAAAGATATACAATGAGGAATTAAGACGCAGAGTTGAAGCGGAAGAGATACTGGGAAAAGAGAAAGAAGAACACGAAAGAACTAAAAAAGAGATCGAAGAAGTGCGGGCCATTGTTAAGGATGGTAAAGTCAAACAGAAGTGAACATTATTTTTCCAGACAGTTAGAGATTTCACAGTTTTCTGTTTGAATTTACAAATTAGGTATGCTGTTATACAACGAGCAACTAAGTCAGCGGAAAGAAATGGAAGAATCTATGAAGAGACTGGAGGAAGAGCTCGAGAAGACAAAGAAGGAGAAAGAAGAAGCTTGCTCGATAAGCAAGAACTTGATGCAACTATATGAAGACGAGGTATTCAAATCATAGATCAATTTAAAAATTATCGCAGACAAAAAACAAAAATATTGAAAATACGTTTGGCAGGTGAAGCAGAGGAAAGAGACAGAGGAGTTGGTAAAGAGAAGAAGAGAGGAGTTAGAGAGAGTGAAGAAGGAGAAAGAAGAAGCTTGCTCTGTTGGACAAAACTTCATGAGGTTATATGAAGAAGAAGCAAGACGTAGAAAAGGAACAGATGAAGAACTCAACAAGGTCACTGCTGAGAAAGATGCAGCGAGCTCAGTCTGTTCGGAGATTCTATTGCTTCTTCAGAGCTACACTCGTCGCCATGGAATACCATCTGGATTCTCCGATGAAGATTCAGTCACACGTCAGCCTCCATCATATTTCATTTGCCCCATTTCGCAGGTGACTTGACCAGACTCGCATGTTATTTTTGCATTTACGAGTTAATGACTATTTTTTACCTTTTTGCAGGAAGTAATGAAGGAGCCTCGTGTCGCAGCCGATGGTTTCACTTACGAAGCTGAAGCCTTGAGAGAATGGCTCGACAAAGGTCACGAGACTTCACCAATGACGAACCTTAAGCTCGCCCACAACAACCTTGTCCCTAACCACGCTCTTCGTTCCGCCATTCAAGAATGGCTTCAACGAAACTCTTGATGGAATATCTCTATCTGTCTTGTGAATGTCTTAACCTCGAGTCTATCATTTGGTGTTTACTGCAACTACTACTACATAATAAAATGTTTTTGTTGTGACACTTGTGACTGAGTGTGTGTGGTAATAGTAAAACTGAACTAACTTTGAAAATGGTTTACGTTTTCCCCTTTCTCAAGGGAACTGTCTGCCGTCTCCACTCCCAAAAACACGCTATGTAGTGTTGTTATCTTCGGTTCACATGTCCCTCATGTCTGTTGTCTAGTGCTCCGTTTACTAAAGATGGCCCAACAGGGCCCACAAATTAGCTAAAGAGTATTTTTGCGCACGTGATATTTCGATCTTTCTTTAAACGTGGGAAGCTAATATTGGCCAATACACTGATTCTTAGCATGAGGTCGAGCACACTGGATCGTAAAATTATTAATTATCTAATTGGTTAACTGTTACATGCCGTCTTGTCGGTACGGTTCATACGGATTCTAATTTTGAAAAATCAAATAATTATAAATAATGTTGCTTAGCCGGTGATCGGTAGTTTTTATGTACATATCGCATGCATGTTCCACGCGCACCTTGTCTATTTGATGTTCCACGCACATGTATATGCATTATTTTGCAAAATTCAGTATTTTAATTCTAATTTTGTCATTCCAATGTCACTCAGTTTATATGATTTTATTTCGTTTTTATATAGTGAAAGGGGCACTTGGGATATAAAAGATTAGCACTACTTAAAATCGAAATCGTTATAACACATTTATCAACATGACACCATCAATATTGTTTTGTGATGTCATCTTATATATGATGGATAATGTTAAATAGTTTCATGGTATAATACACAGAGCACTAGAATTAAGGTTTCCTATATTGTTTATGATTTTAAATTTTGTCTTGTGTAGATATCAGATACCCATCACCTGAAAATAAACCATAAAAAATAGCTGGTTAGTATAAAATTTGTTTTAAGATATATATTCATGTTTGTTATAATGACGGTCTTGATCACTCAATAATTATTCATTCATTTAAAAAAATATATATAATAGCTAATTTCAGAAACTATTATATGCTAAGTTTAATCATCGCTTGTATTCGTATTGTGAAAATTCCGTTATGTACTCCACATCACATGTTTTTGTTATCACAATCAAACATTTAGCACTATGATCTTAATATTTTAACTAAAAAAAAAGAAACAAATGTCGTACGGATGAAGAATTGAAAATTTAATACAAACTTTATATAAAACATAACGCGTCTCACGCGCCAAAAGGTGAGAGAGTGATAGAAAAGTCAAAACCACAAGTTTAAAACATCTGCGTTTTACGTTTACTTACCTCCCGAAACGACACACTCTTTTTCTTCTTCACACACGAGAGTTTTTTTGTTTCCCTCTCTCTCTCTCTTCATGTTCCTTGTACCTTCCTCCATTTTTTCTCATCTTTCCTCTTTTCTCTATCTATCTTCTTCTACCTCCACTCCGTACACACATACCTTTATCTGCGATTTTGTGGGAGTCTTTAAGTTATGATCTCTCGGAGATCTTTCTGGTTTGTTTTTGTGTTGTTGTACACTGTTACTTTGGTTTCTGCTGGTGATATTGTTCACCATGATGATTCGCTTCCCAAGAGACCTGGTTGCAACAACAATTTCGTATTGGTGAGGAAATTGATCGATTCGACTTTGATTTTTGCAAGTTTTTTGCTCAATTCTTCGAGTTTGATTTTGTGTTTTTCGGTATAGTTTTAGGTTTCAGATGGAAAAGTAGGGTTTGGAGTTTCTGTAACGTTATCTCCAAGTAGTGAATTATTCTGTTGATTGCTTAATTTGTGTGAGTAGATAGAGAAGTTCGGTTTATGGACTCTTAGAGGAATTTCTGGAATTGAGATTTGATTTTGGAACCTTTGTTGGATATATATAGATCTAGAACTCTTTCTTACTGGATTGGACCGGTTTAGTCTTCCTGTTATGGGGCTTCATGTGTGATTTTTAAGGTGGTTAGATCATTGTTGAACATGAACACAACATAATTCCGTGGACAGGTTAAAGTCCCAACTCGAGTTAATGGAGTAGAGGAAGTGGAGTATGTTGGTGTTGGAGCTAGATTTGGCCCAACCTTGGAATCAAAAGAGAAACATGCTACACTCATCAAACTTGCTATTGCAGATCCTCCTGATTGTTGCAGCACACCCAAAAACAAGGTTAGAGTTTCTTAAGTTTTCATTTGTGTGGTATTTTTCTTCTTGCTCACTTGTGTATTTCCTGTTTTAATTCTTCTTCATTTTTCTTTTGGTAGCTTACTGGAGAGGTTATTCTTGTTCACCGTGGTAAATGCAGTTTTACTACCAAAACAAAGGTAGCTCAAGCAGCTGGTGCCTCAGCTATTCTTATCATAAACAACAGTACAGGTAATTAACTCAAGCTTGTCTGTAAATATTCTTCCTCTTGTAGTGGTTCACATAGAGTGATAGTATTTATTCCGAAATTAATGGAATTCTAGTTATTCTCTTGAGTTTTGCCAGGCTGAATGTTGTTTTGCAGATCTTTTCAAGATGGTTTGCGAGAAGGGTGAAAATGTTTTAGATATAAAAATTCCTGTTGTTATGCTACCTGTTGATGCTGGTAGAAGTCTGGAGGAAACCGTTAACAGTAAAGACAATGGTAAATCTTAGTTTGAATCCAGCTTTTACTTCAGCAGATATTGATCTTCTTCATGAGTTATTATTGTCTTCTAGCATATTATTTTCTGTTTTTCATCTCTCTCTCACTTTATTTGATGTTGTTGCTGACTGTATTTGTTCAGTTACTCTGCAGCTCTACTCGCCTAAACGTCCAGCAGTTGATGTGGCTGAGGTCTTTCTGTGGCTTATGGCTGTTGGTACCATATTATGTGCTGCATATTGGTCTGCATGGACCGTAAGGGAAGAAGCTATTGAGCAAGATAAGCTACTTAAGGTTCTCGTTGCCTCAGAATCTGTTACTCTTATATTTTGGATATCCATCATGGTCGAACCTTTTGACCGCCAAGAAATAATGAAGTCCTTTCTCTCAGTATTTTTGTATTAATATGAAATTGCAGGACGGTTCAGATGAACTTTTGCAGGTGTCAACCACCAGCTCTAGAGGTGTTGTTGAGATCACCGTGATATCAGCAATTTTGTTTGTAGTGGTTGCTTCTTGTTTCCTGATCATGCTCTACAAGCTTATGTCATACTGGTTTATAGAAGTCTTGGCGGTACTCTTCTGTATAGGTGGCGTAGAGGTGAGAATGTGTATTCTCTGACCAATGAAATGTCTAATCCATTTCATCACGTTACTGAGATTGGAAGCTCTGTTGATGTTTTCAGGGGCTGCAAACCTGTTTGGTAGCTTTGCTCTCATGGTATGTATATTTTTTCTTCTTGTTATTTTTTTGCCTCCAAGAACATATTTCCCCTCTTTTTGGTTTCCTAAAGGCTGTAGGGAGGAAATTTTAAGATGATATGTTAAGAACACCTTGATATGTTAGGATATTTGGTTCAAACTTCCTATGTTCTGTATTGTTTGGATTCTAGGACTTGTGTTACTATGCAATAATGAATCAGAGAGGAACCTACAACCATTTTTTTATTCAAAAAAATCAATAAGAAATGTTAGGGCTATTTACTTTGATCTGTTCTCCTCATTTTCTCTCTATGTTATCGAAAGTAGAAGTTGCATATGTGCAGGCTTTCATGACTCGCTAAAAAGTGAACTAAAAAAATTGGGACTGAGTTGGATTTATTATAGTTTCAGATGGTTCCGCCGCTTTGGAGAATCATATGTCAAAATTCCGTTCTTGGGTGCTGTCTCATACCTGACGCTTGCTGTTTGTCCCTTCTGCATAACATTTGCTGTTATTTGGGCAGTTTACCGGACAACCTCCTTTGCTTGGATAGGGCAAGATATACTTGTAAGCATGACCTTCCATGTACCCTCATTAACTAACTTCAGTTTGAGTCCATGTTTTCCCATAACTATACGTGAATGCCTCTTGTTAAATGTATGAATAAGACTACCCATGTTCACATGTTTGTGCGTATGTGTATGTTTGGTTTACTTGTTTTGGGTTCTAACAAAAGACAGAAGGTAACAGTTTTTTCTTACTGACAGGGAATCTCATTGATAATAACGGTTCTTCAAATTGTCCGCGTACCAAATCTTAAGGTAATATCAATTTTCTCTGTGAATTTCTAATGAGATTCCATTGCAATCATGAGTCGATCAAACCTTGCATGTTGGCATCTGTAGGCATCTAATAATACCAGTTCTCTGTTCGAACCATCACTTTTCCAGTGTATATATCTTAACTATCTGCTTAGGAACTTGGGACCTAAAACCAAGCTTTGTGACGGTGACAATCATTTCTGCCAGTGGACACAGAGACCCATTGATAATAACAGTCATAGTTATGACAAGTTCATCGAACGTTAATGTTAACAGGTCGGATTTGTTCTTCTCAGCTGTGCCTTTATGTATGACATCTTCTGGGTTTTTGTTTCAAAATGGTGGTTCCGTGAAAGCGTGATGATAGTGGTAAGTTTGTCCTGCATTTTCCTTTGCTCCGGAAAACCTTTCATTTATGCAAGACCGTTTAAGATGTTCTGACAGCACATACGTATCTGTCTGCTCCACACCGATGTTACTAGTAAATCATTGTCTTTTACCTCTTTCCCATGTATAGGTAGCCCGTGGTGACAGAAGTGGAGAGGACGGCATCCCTATGCTACTAAAGATCCCACGTATGTTTGATCCTTGGGGTGGCTACAGTATCATCGGATTTGGCGATATCATCTTACCAGGACTGCTTGTAGCTTTTTCCCTGAGGTTTGCACTACTACAATTCCCTCGTGATCTTTCCATGTTTTATACCTTTTTACTGTACGAAGCTATCAACTAATCTGGTATGTTAGAAGCATACGGCAAGCTTAATGAAATGAAATTGCTTGAACCTGGGAAAACTGCTCGTAAAGAATATTATAACCTGACATTCTGGTGAAATCCAACCCTGATGTAATGCTTTGTGCCTGTTTACTTTAGTTTGACATTTTAGTATGAAGAATAGAATAATTCATAGAACAATTACTGAAACGTGCCAGACTTGCTCTTGTTGCACATTCCCAACGTCTAGTATGTTGATGCCGAACTTACGGCTGTGAATGAAGCAAAATTCCCCAGATAAATCAGGGTGTGTATAATGAGTACACAAATGGAGACAAAATGTTGTTATAAGAAAATAATTAATAGTAGGGTTGTTTTCAGTAATACTAGGAGATCTCGTGTGATCAGTAATATTTTGCCTTTTCCCTAGTCCTGATCAAATGTAATATCCTGATCAAGCCATGCTCCTTTTCTGCAGATACGACTGGCTGGCGAACAAGAAGCTGAAATCAGGATACTTCCTTGGGACAATGTCTGCTTATGGTCTAGGTATGATTCCTCAAGCAGGGAAGAAGAAGAAACAAAGCAGAATTTCCAGAAACTAACTAGGTCTCTTTATATTTCTATCTTTGAAAATCACAGGTCTACTCATAACATACATTGCTCTAAACTTGATGGACGGACATGGGCAACCGGCTTTGCTGTACATCGTCCCATTTATACTTGGTAAGACCTCCAAGTATCAATCACTTTGAATGCTGTCTGCTTTAAGGCATGAATAAGTGTGAAATCTAAGAACGTTTTGGGGGGCAATGTCAGGTACTTTGACGGTGCTGGGTCACAAGAGAGGTGACCTGAAGACGCTATGGACAACAGGAGAACCCGAGAGGCCATGTCCTCACGTTCGGCTTCAACCTCAAACTTAAAAATCCTATGAGATGATTCTCTAGTTTTTATTGTTAACACACACACTGCTTAGGTCTATATATGTATCTGTACCACTTACAGAACCAAATAGAGCCTACACCCTTTATCTTGACTCCTTTTAACGCCTCTTCTTAGTTTCGTTTTTTTTGGGTCGAAACCTCTTCGTAGTTTCTTATGCTTTTTCTATATATATATGAAAAAGAAGAGACTTGGTAATTTTCTCAGATTTTTTTTTTATATAGATCTATTATTCAAGAAATGGAAAAGATATTAAGAAAAATGACTACCGATATATATGTTGTACAAAACAGACTATTTTTTTGTTACTGGGTTAGGTTGTTGTGGGTTGATATTGGCCAGGAAACGTACAAAGTAATATCTTATGTTGTTCACTGATACCTCCGGATCTTATTTCACAATGGTTTAATAGTAAGACTTTAATAGATTCTACTTCATACGGTATTTTGTTATCTGATTAAATGCCTTTTACAAAAAAAAAAAAAAAAAANNNNCCTTTTTAAAAAAAAAAAAAAAAAAATGCCTTTAGCTTTTTTCACAACTTTAGCTTTGGAAATACGCCACTAATTCTGAGAAAAATCTTATTATAATTGACTCCGTAGCCTATTGGTCATAATGAGTCATGGTCAAGCCAAGGAGTTTTGCTTTAAGACTCTCCCTGATCATCGTACTGTCTCACACAAAAACACGTCTTTTGAGTGGAGCTATAGAGAGAAGCCCACAGTCTCGCTACTCGGTAAGATCCTCCTCCAATCGGAACTGAAAAATTGATTCCATTTTTCAACGATTAGCGAAAAGGGTAATCACCTCTCTGTTTGAGTTGTGAAATTGCGGAGAACTATCTACCTTCTAGGTTGTTTAGGCTATATGAAATTGTTGATCTTGTTTTGTGGTGGATCTAGTGAACTATTTAGACCACTTGTCTGATTAAGTAGGAATGACTCTTGAATTGCTTTTGGGTAGTGTGAGACAGGTTGAGAGTAAGGTAATGTCAGAAGCAGCGGAAAAGGCAGCATTCCTGGCGGGTCTGGTTGTGACATTCAAAGAACAAATGCACACTGATCTTCTCGTTAAGCCTGGTCAAGGCCCACCCATACCTACCCACAAAGCTGTTCTGGTAACACATGATTTACATTTTCGTTTCATATTTCTGATCAGTGTTACACGTTCTTGTTTATTCTATGATTTGATAATGGTACATGATGAATCTGGTTTTGACGATCACATGATGATCTCCCTTGATTGTTGCAAATGTTATATTATGCATCTAGCTACTTACATTGATTCATGGTTTGATCAAGAATAGTATGCTTTTGTCGAGTGAAATCCATTAGTACTTCTTCGTTACTTTATGTAGGCGGCAAGATCCAAGGTCTTTAGGAACCTGTTAGATTCCGATGAATGCAAGACTTCACCTAAGGAATCAATCACTCTCCCGGACCTGACCCATGCAGAGCTCAAATCTCTTCTCGAGTTCCTCTACAGCGGAAACTTGATAGCTCCATACAGTCAATATCGAGCCCTCTATCTGGCTGCAGATAAATACGACATTCTGTTTCTACAAGAGACCTGCCGAAACCATTTCATTGCATCTCTGAGCTCAGGAAACGTTCTAGACATCCTAGAGCTTGCCAGTATTCCTTCTGATACAATCTTGAAAGACGCAGCCATCAGTCATATTGTGAAACATATGGAAGAAGTTGTTGTTCCAATGAAATACGAGACTTTTGTGCAGAGGAACCCAAATCTAAGTGTGGAGATCACTAGGGCTTATCTAAGAGAGACCAAAGCTAAAACCAAAGATCACGGTACTTTTTTACTTGGTTGCGATCGCACTCTCATGCTCAGATGAACAAACAGCTTGTATGTAAACTTATCGATCTCACTTGCGAAAGGTGATGTGTTGTTTCTTTTCTTTTTAAGAGTGTGAAAAAAATCAGTAAAGACTTGTTTTATGGATTGTATTAAGGTGTTGGCTGATTCATGTTTCTTTTACAAATTAGTAATGTGAATCTGTTATATATTCCGGATAAATTTGAAACATCAAACATGTAATAACATAAACAACATCAAGCTGCATACTGGAATTTTGTAGTTTGCCAAAGTAAATGGCTATCTATATATCACAACAGATTTGACATAATAATTTTACTATATCTTTGGTTCCTTGGTCACTACATATAATGTTGGCATCACAACACTTAATATGATTTCGTTTTATTCAAGTTAAAAAAAACTGTATAATTTGGGGGAGTAGCCTATTAGGCATCTTGAATAGGGATAAGTGGCATCTTGCCTCCGTAGATGTCTGGAAGTTGGGATTCGTCAATGTCTTCAAGCAGAGTGGAAGTGAGTTTCTTGTTCTCCACGAAAATAATCTGCCACATAACATTATCAATCAAAATATCCCAAGCACAGTCTGGATCATAGACCTGATCAAGTCACAAGAGCTAATAGTTACCTTTTTCTTGGTGTTGCTGTCGATAAATGGGTAAATCATTTTCCATGCTGTCATGAAAACGTAGGGGGCATGAACTATATAGAGCTTCCCTAATCTCTCTGGGTAGCAATCCTAAAGAAAACAAAAAGGTGGTGAAAGTTAGAGGTAGCAATGTACTCCCTAATTTGAGACGTTTCCTATTCAGTGAAGATCACATACTTTCATAAACATACTTAGGAAGTTGTTATTACCTGTAGAGTGGATAGAGCAGCAAGGTAGCCGCGGATATCACAATTAGAATATCCCCATCCTTGGAGATCCCCAATAGCAACAAATTTTTCTTCACCTCTTGGCATTCTAAAGATGAAACAAAAAATGCATTAGAGCATGGTTACTTTTTCTAAGTTTCAAGTGGATTAATGATGTGATGTACTAACAGAATTACCTCGCGCAGATCTTTTCGAGAGTGTAAACAACAAAACGCTTGAACTCCTCAAGGTTGCCTTTGGAAGGGTTATGTCTATTCCCAAAGGCAACAACAATAGGTCGACCCATCTTATCACCCTGACCTTGTATCATACACACTTTCTTATGTGATAGATCATTTGCAATCTCTGCTTCTGGTATGTACCCTTTTGGAAGAAAGCTTCTTTTCCAAGACAGGTACTTGAGAAATAGCGTTGAAGCCTTTTCAATGTCGAGATCACGCGCTCGCAAAAACCGCCTTATCATAAGATCATCCACTTCCTGCCCATGACCCAATTTCAATATCTCATTGGGCTACATTTACAGTATACAAATATATGCCTTATACTAATTAGTAAACATCAATAGGCAGCTAATTTGGTACATTTTGCTTAATTTATGAACTTAAAAGAGTCTACTTCAAAATTCAAAGTGTAGGGATAGTATTCGAATTGCCAATTCCTATATAACCCAAGAAAGGAAGTCAGACTAAATCTCCCAGAATAGCAAGGTTGACTATTCGAAAACAGAAAGAAAAAGAAAAAGACCTTAGTGGAAGGATCTTGAGGGTCGCAAAGAGCTCTCATGATCCCAACTTTGGTCCTCTCAGTCTCATCTTCGATAAACGGAGCCCCATTCTCGTCTTTCTTCTTCTCCTCCATTCCGTTTTGCAAAAAGACAAGATCTTGAGATTGGTGAGAAAGAAAGAGAGATTGGGTCGAAGTTTAAATGAGAAAAACAAATAAGCATTGAATACACAGTTGGGTTCCTATCCTCCTCAACATCGACACTCACCTACTCTTCTCATTTATTGACTTATTCAAGTACACGTTGTTGTTCACAAAAGGATGAAAAATATCACAAAAGGACACTTTTCTGACAGCTTCTTATTGGGCCTTTACTTGGGCCTATGGCCTCACTATCAAGTAACTTGTAATCAACCTGAGTTGGCCCATGGCAAAAGCTTATTACTGTACATGCATGAAGCATGAAGCATGAAGCATGAAGCATGAAGCATGAAGCATGATGCATCATTATAAATTAAGTTTTTATTTTGTCATGTTTATTAGTATTCGTTTAAAACAATTACAACTTGCCGAATTTCGAAGTATATCGTATCTTTTTCAAATATCTTTCCACATGTAGCATAGCAATAATCAGATCTGCTTGGTTTCAAAACTAAAGTACAGCTACACAGAAAAATCAGTCAATGCTAATTCCATCAACCAAATCATTGCTTGCTAAATAATACAATGTTAATGACATATACTCCGATCAATGAAAATGTGATTTGAATTTTAACAAAGCAAAAAAATAATGGTGATGTGATTTGTAACAATCAGAAGAGAAGAGATGTCAGAATACGGCTTTGGTCGGGACCGCCCCAATAGACCCAACTCATTTTTGTTGTTGCCACGTGTCTACATTTCCTTGGCTGGGCAGCTATGCGACTGTGATGTGTGTGGCTATATTTTGAAAAATTGGCAACGTCATCCCCATAATTCAGCATAGAATACTGTATGTTTCTCAATCATACATTGATAACATTGTTTTGTTATCATTTGCTTCGTTTTGAACTGTTTAAAAATAATATCCAAAATAAAGTTAACCTGTTTATAAATTATGAAATTTAAAGAGTTTCAGCCTATTACAAAAAAAATGAAAGTAACGTAAAATTATTGATAACATTGTTGTTTTTGGATTGAGGAGAAAAAGTAAGTAGGGAAAGGAGCATGTGATTCACAGGAAAGCAAACCACATTTATGAGCTGTTCAATCTTTTCTATTCATATTCACCCCTGGATATGTAAATTTACAATTATATATTTTTGTCGCAACTAGCATGTAATAATATTTAAAAATAAGTATTCGTGGCCTAGGCACAATAATCTAGAGTGACTGTACGTTTTTGCTTTACATAAAGCAAGTCACTTTCCACACACTTCCACCTCTTTTTTCCTCTACAACGGTCGGAATGCGATATCTTTTCTTAATCGTCAACGAGTCAAATTTAGCTTAACAGAGCAAAACAAAATATTTTAACCTTTTAACTGTTGGGCTAAAGAATGGGCCGCTTAATGTATTGTACCGTCCAAAAAGAATTGGGACCCACTCTCTCTTCTGGCAATAAAGACAACTCACTGAACCATCCTAATCTCCATGATTACCTTCTATTTTTTCTCATAATCAAGAATTACGAAACTAATCCTACTTCCTTTTCATTATCATAAACAGCAACTAGAAGTAAAATAATCTATAATTGCTGTCATGAAGAATTGTATAACTAAAATAAATCAAGCATGCTAATCTCTTTTGGAGCTTACAATATAATAATGGTAATGTAACCAACAAAATTATTAGCGTGGGTTAGTTACATGATTAAATTTTTTTAATGTCCGTATTACAATTATTAAGCTCAAAAGTATAAAAATAAACTCATACAGAAGATCATCGTTATCCATGATTCCCTGTATTTCTCATTAAAAAAAATACATTTTCTTTTTGACAATTTCTAGACGTTAGGCTTTCTTTTTTACTTTACTCTTTCCTCTATAAAACCACTCTCTCATCTGCTTCTCATAGCCACTCACTTATCCAATAAAGAAAGAGCAAAAAAGAGTTTTCTAGAGAGAAAAAAAAAAAAAAAATGGAAGGGAAAGAAGAGGATGTGAGAGTGGGAGCTAACAAGTTCCCAGAGAGACAACCGATTGGAACATCGGCTCAGTCGGACAAAGACTACAAGGAGCCACCACCAGCACCACTGTTCGAGCCAGGCGAGCTGAGTTCTTGGTCGTTTTACAGAGCAGGGATCGCTGAGTTCATAGCCACTTTTCTTTTCCTTTACATCACGGTGTTGACAGTTATGGGAGTTAAGAGAGCTCCTAACATGTGTGCCTCTGTTGGTATCCAAGGCATTGCTTGGGCTTTTGGTGGCATGATCTTTGCTCTTGTCTACTGTACTGCTGGAATCTCTGGTAAATACATCATACCCTTTAGTAAACTCTTCATTTCTGACACAATTTACTCTGTTTTGGAAAGCAGAACATTTAGATTTTAGAAGAAATTTTTGGTCTTTCTTTTTGATGCTTGCTTCTAGTAACCATTGAATATTTTATTGATTAGATGATTATGTTTAGATCAACAAAATTCTTCATTTTTGTAACAATTTTTGCTCTGTTTAGTGTTAGTATTCAATTTTTTTTGAGAATTTTGGAATTTAGGTGTTTCTAATCTCAAGGACAAGTAGTCATAAGAATCATGAATCTACTTAGATAAACAAAATTCTGCCTTTTTGGAACAAATTGCTCTGTTTTTGTTTTGTGTTAGTACTCAAAGTATTAAAATTTTTGTAGTTTAAGAGTTTTTGAATCTTAAGGACAACAAGTTGATTTGATGTGTGCTTGTTTCAGGTGGACATATCAACCCAGCTGTGACATTTGGTCTGTTCCTAGCTCGTAAGCTTTCGTTGACAAGAGCTGTCTTCTACATCGTGATGCAATGTCTCGGAGCTATTTGCGGAGCCGGAGTTGTCAAAGGATTCCAGCCAACGCCTTACCAAACTCTCGGTGGTGGAGCCAACACCGTCGCTCATGGATACACCAAAGGATCTGGACTCGGTGCTGAGATTATCGGAACTTTTGTTCTTGTGTACACCGTCTTCTCTGCTACTGATGCTAAGAGAAGCGCACGTGACTCTCACGTTCCGGTAATTTTCGGACAAAACCCACTTTTGTTCTCTTCTGTCTTAATTGATTTATGTTTTGGTGGATTAATGTTTTGGTGGGATCATTTTGCAGATTCTGGCTCCACTACCAATCGGATTCGCTGTGTTTTTGGTTCACTTGGCCACGATTCCAATCACCGGAACTGGAATTAACCCAGCTAGGAGTCTTGGAGCTGCAATCATCTACAACAAGGACCATGCTTGGGATGACCACGTGAGTGTTGTTGTCCATTATGTTATTATACATACAATTTGGTTGCTTTTGGTTAGTTGAGTATTGATTTTGTGTGTGTTGTAGTGGATCTTCTGGGTTGGACCATTCATTGGAGCAGCTCTTGCGGCTCTTTACCACCAGCTTGTGATCAGAGCCATTCCATTCAAGACCAGAAGCTGATTTGTTTTCCTTGTATGATTTGAAGTTTTCACTGTTCTTGCTTATTATCTATCTCTGCTTTGTATCCAGATGTTGTGGTGATGTTTATTTAATGGATTCGTCTATATTTTTTTATGGATTCTAATCGTGTTATTGTTTGAACAAACAAGAAAAACATTTAAGACTCCCAAATTCCCTCAAGCAGACGCTAACAATTCTAATTACTTCATAATACAAAGACATATATATTGTCTCAATTTCTGGAGACTCCCAAATTATGATGACTCCCCAAAATCAGTGATGCCCTTTTTGCTCTAAGTTTAGCTTAGAGCTTAAAAGAGTAAGAGGCATCATTACCATGAAAAGAAGTGAAATTCGACCTGGTATACACATTCTCATGTAGTTGTAGGGATGTTAATAATACATGTACATGTTTGAGATGGAAACTTAACATTAAATTAAATGGCTGATTCCCACAAATCTACCTGGTTGAATGAAAACGTGCAATACAGGAAAGAGATAAACAAATCATTCACCAAGGTGTTTGACGTGTGACACTTGCACTTTATCTCTTTTAATTTCGATTTTGAGCTAATCATACTCTAACATACTTCTTTCAGTTGGGTGCTCAGCGAACGAGGTAACTACGAGAAGATAGATCCAGTTCTTATATATGTTTTCTGGTCTAGATGATTATGCAATTGTATTTTGGAAGGTTTTTCTTTTTCTAACTAGTAATTTCATAAATGAAAACAAAAAACTGGGAGTTAGAAATCAAAAGAGAGGATCATTAACACTGAAAATAAAACAAAGAATTGCATGGTTTGAAGAACAGATAACAAACCCTTCCTACACTACACAAGTAGTGGTTGGGTTAAGGAGTCGTGGGTATATTGGAAGAGTATAAAGAATAACAACGTGGAATAAAACAAAAAGAATCCAAAACATAAGTGATGACCAGACGAAAGAAAAGATAAAGCCTCGGTAGGATTTAAAGGAGCGATCAAGTTGGGAAGCATCATGCCTCCGAACATATGGGCTGCATGGCCAGATTTAGGGAGAAACAACGGATCGGGCACATACTCTTCAAACAATCTAAATCCGATTTCCAATAAGGCACAGATGGGGGCCACCATGTCAAAATCAAACTCATTTGTATAGACACTCTGGTATATGAGCAAAGCATATACTTCATCCGTTTCTTAAAGAGTGTCGTTTTAGACTTAATTTTTTGTTTCACAAAGAATGTCGTTTTCATTTTCCAATAAAACTTTTAATACTAAATACCGAATTTAACCTCAAAACAAAGAAGAATATGAACAGTCAACTTATGTTTTAGGGACATAACAGAACTTTTAATATGTTTTATTAATTTGTGTGCAAAGAGTCAAAACGACATTCTTTGAGAAACAGAGTTGAGTATCACACAGTGCATCACTATTGAGTAGACAACTCCCGAGGTTATCCTGCCAGTAATAAAAAAGACATATGGATCAAGCTTGTTTTTCAACATGTATACAATTAATGACGATTTATAAGACACACTCGCTTGATGAAGAATTCCTATCTATTCTTCTTATGAGAGTATCTTCATAACTTTTGTTAGAATAAATCAACCTTATTTTTACTCTCTATATACATTTTGATAGATTGTTACATATTCTAATTGTTTTATATCAAAAGGCAAAGAAAATATATACTGACTTCTACAATTGGCCTTTCTCGGACAGATCTAAACTCACACACAAATCAAAAGAACAAATTAAACAAAACAAACCGGCGAGAGCATGGGTACAGTGGCAGCCATAACGATGGAAGAGTTTGAGCCTAGCTAGGCGTCGACTGTGAAGAGCTAAAGTATATAAACAAAGGTTATTAATTTACTTATTCGTTCCCTTAATTACTAATATTTCTCTTTAATGTGTGTATATATTGTTTCCTTAATTAAGGAGAAATTGAAGGCATCAAGTATAAACTATACTTGGACCTTAACAAACAATTCAAGGTACTTTCTAAACTTGGACCTTTATAACTTGAGATTTCGTAATATTTTGCTCGTATGGCATTAACTTGGGTCTTCTGAATTTTTTAACCTTATTTTTTTTCTTACTATCCCCCCGCCTATGCAATCTGATTTAGTTTGTTTTTAATTTATTTTAAGCTATGCTGATTTGAGGGGGTTTTCTGTTAGTTTCATACATTGGTTTACAAGTGTGTGCGTTGTGAATAGTGTAAACATAACATATCAGCAGCTGTACTGTACGTATGATGAATGCATGGCTCAATGTCGGTCCAACTCCCAACTATCTACCATTTCATTAATCCTAATCGTATCATTGACCTTGATTCGAAATTAAAATAATAATCATAGTTTAGTCGATCGGAATGAACGTATAACTGTAAATTTGTAATGTCGCCTATGAAGTCATTTTCGTTCATTAACTCGCCACGTGGTCTTAGACTTCACATTTTTGTATAGGTAATGCATTAATACGAACGCATATTACATCCTAATAACAGCAGCTCAAATTAATTTATTCAGCCTTCTATTTAGGTGACCTACTAATCTACTTTCTTTCATGTCAATCAACAGACCAAGAAATATAAACACCCTTTCATTTTTTTTTCTAAACCGCGTGACCAAACCAAACTATATAGCAATTATTTATACATTGATCCCCTTTTGATCAAATTCACCAATTTTGTTACATACAAAAATAAAACAATCAAAATTTTGAGTCATTCGGAACCTAAATTTAAGAATACATTGAGATAATATATGTGCAAAGTCAAAAGCCTCTTTTGTAACTGTGGAAATTTCTAAATTAACACAAGGTTATGTTTGTTAAAAATAATAGTTTTAAGTATGAATTCGTAAAGAGGTCATAATTGGTGGACCGATAAAAGATTTTGTCACATGAGAGCAAACCAACTAAAATGCGCATTTAAAACCAACACCTTCTTCCCTCTCTCTCTCTAAAATTCTTCTGTTACTCTCTAACCGTCACTTTCAATCCAAGCGAGAGAGATTCGCCGCAACAAAATGTCTCCGACGAAGAAGACTCGAAGTTTTCCGACGATCGCCGAGTGCAAAGGCGGAGAATACGAATCGGTCGCTGCAGATCTGGACGGTACTCTGCTTCTCTCGCGAAGCTCCTTCCCTTACTTCATGCTCGTCGCCATTGAAGCAGGTAGTCTCCTCCGTGGCTTGATCCTCCTTCTATCTCTCCCGATCGTCATAATCGCTTACCTCTTCGTCTCCGAATCTCTCGGTATCCAAATCCTCATCTATATCTCCTTCTCCGGTATCAAAATCCGCGACATCGAGCTCGTCTCTCGCGCCGTTCTTCCCCGGTACCATTCTCCTCCGTATCTCGAATCGATCGAATCAGTTTCTGTTTCCGATTTCGAAATTTTGAATTTCTGTTTTTGGATTTTGGGGGAATTTTGAAAATTAGGTTTTACGCGGCGGATGTGAGGAAAGATAGCTTTGAGGTGTTTGATAAATGTAAGAGGAAAGTTGTTGTGACTGCAAATCCGATAGTGATGGTGGAAGCGTTTGTGAAGGATTATCTTGGAGGAGAGAAAGTTTTAGGAACAGAGATTGAAGTTAATCCCAAAACCAAGAAAGCTACTGGTTTCGTCAAGAAGCCTGGTGTTCTCGTTGGTGATCGAAAGAGATTAGCTATCTTGCAAGAGTTCGGTGACGAATCACCCGATATCGGTCTCGGTGATCGTACTTCCGATCACGATTTCATGTCCATTTGCAAGGTATCGTTTCATCTTTTACTTTTTACGTTTTCTTTGATTCTTCAGAATCCCGATTTAGGTGGTCATTAATTAAGTGAGCTGCTTAAACTAATGTAGATTTCGTAATTAAGGAACTTAAGTGACTGATAACAATAAATGCAGTAGGACCTCTACATGTAGAGTATTCACATGATCTATAAGGAGTTCAATTAAAATTTCCATACACCCTTCACATGATATATTTACTCTCTTATTTGTTTGTATATAATAAAATGTGGTAACTACTATAGTTTTAAAATACACAAATATAGATATGTGTAAATCTGACAAGGGAAAGTGAAAAANNNNTGAAAAAAAAAAAAAAAAAAACAAAAAAAAAAGAGTAGATAATGGAAGTAGTAGTTTTCATAAATGCTTTCAACTATCACCAACTACCACCCTCACATAAGTTGGGGGCTGTCCATTTAATGAACCCAACTCATATGTCCATTTTTCTAACTCTGTAACTTTCAATGGTGTACAGAATTTCTTACTACATTTGTGAAACTTTGGAATCTTTCTATATGATTTGTAACAGGAAGGTTACATGGTGCATGAGACCAAATCAGCTACAACAGTTCCCATAGACCGTCTCAAGAGCCGAATAATCTTCCATGATGGTCGTCTAGTCCAACGTCCGACGCCGTTAAACGCTCTGATCATTTACATGTGGCTTCCTTTTGGCTTTGCGCTTTCCATTTTTCGCGTCTACTTCAACCTTCCTTTACCTGAACGTTGGGTTCGTTACACTTACGAGATGCTTGGGATTCACCTCACTATCCGTGGCCACCGTCCTCCTCCTCCTTCCCCTGGCAAACCGGGAAACCTCTACGTTCTTAATCACCGCACTGCGCTTGACCCCATTATCATCGCCATTGCTCTTGGCCGTAAGATCTCATGTGTCACTTATAGTGTCTCCTGGCTCTCTCGGATGCTCTCACCTATCCCTGCCGTTGCTTTGACCAGAGACCGTGCTGCTGATGCTGCCCGCATGAGAAAACTTCTCGAAAAAGGTATACAATCACTTACCTTTCATTAATACAAAAGAGTAAAACAAGAGTATACTCTGTTTTCATACTCATACGTTATTGGTATCATTAATATCACGTGAAACATAATCCAAAATATAAATATAGCCTGAGTTTTGATTTATCATACAACTTGTCAACAGTCACAACCATTGTCGTCATTTGTAGTATCAAATACATATCATTTGTAAATCAGAGTACACATAGGCCATAGCATCTAATTAAGTTCTTCTTAGCATAATTTGTATCATCACTACATCATATCAGTCTCTTCTTTTTTATCAATTTGGCAACAGGTGATTTGGTGATCTGTCCTGAAGGCACGACTTGTAGAGAACCATTCCTACTAAGATTTAGTGCTCTATTCGCAGAGCTAAGTGACCGGATTGTACCCGTGGCAATGAACTGTAAACAAGGAATGTTCAATGGGACGACAGTGAGAGGTGTGAAATTTTGGGATCCTTACTTCTTCTTCATGAACCCTAGACCAAGCTACGAGGCCACTTTCTTGGACCGTTTGCCTGAAGAAATGACTGTGAACGGAGGTGGAAAGACTCCATTCGAGGTGGCTAATTACGTTCAGAAGGTGATTAGTGGAGTATTGGGATTCGATTGCACTCAACTTACAAGGAAGGATAAGTACCTGTTGCTCGGAGACAACGACGGGAAGGTTGAGTCTATCAATGAGACCAAGTCCAAGGAGTAATAATACAGTTTAATAACTGTTTGCTGCTATTTTACTTGGGAGTGAAGCTATAGCTATAGGTCTTTCTGCTTTGGCAATTACTTCTTTTAATGGATTGTTGGAAGAAAATGTTTAGTTGAATATGTATTTGATAATGAATTACATTTGTATCAACGTACGTACATGTGGTTTACTAAAATAGAATATGAAAATACGTTTAATCTACCTCTTCGGTTATTCTCTTTCATTGTTTTACAACGATCTTAAATACATGACCTTGGAGAGTTTGGTGTGCTTAAGTTGTTTGCCACCGTCTATATCCTCCCAAATTTTACTTTGGATCTACATACCATTTGATTCATTG
Organism: Aurinia saxatilis; assembly: GCA_900406295.1. Taxonomy (NCBI): domain Eukaryota; kingdom Viridiplantae; phylum Streptophyta; class Magnoliopsida; order Brassicales; family Brassicaceae; genus Aurinia; species Aurinia saxatilis. Next base: position 20,453 of record OVAP01000045.1, on the reverse strand, counting down.
TAAGCGAGGGAACAGGGACTGATATGATATATATCCTTCCCAAATTTGAATATAGTTTGTATTGCATGTCACACACACACACAAATTAAATGTATATATATGCATGTTGGAGTGGTTTCTCTTCCATAAAATGTTAATAAACTGATATATAGTTGGATCAACTTTGTTATGTATACATAGATCTCCCCCTAGTTTGTTATGCAAAAAAGTATAATGAAAAGTAAAATCCGAATTTTTATGTTATGCAGTGTACTGTACTGTACACACTTCTAGTTTATCTTTTTCACATTTTTCCTTGTAGATTTTTTTTTTTGTTTACTTCGTAAAAAACTCGGTTGATAGTATACTTCACAGTTACCTTTTTGATTACGTTTCAAGTAGTGTAATTAGATCCAGATGTTATATGCTTGTCTTACAATAATTTCATTAAAAACGTATCCAAAAGTTTACAGAAGACAAATAACTACTACTTGCAGTGTATACATCTTACAATTTCATGATGAACAAAAAACCATATCGTATTTCTGTCCAAATGTTTTTATCGGAACTAAAAAAATGTGTATAAATAGATAATAAGAGACATGATATAGCCTTAAGCCACCATAACTGCTTCCGTATTCAAGCAAACCGCGGCACCTTCACCTATAACACCGTTGCATGTACCGTTAAACACACAATCTCTCTTCTTCGCCACCACAAGACTCTTCATGATCCCTTCAAGATCTCTCTTATGCAAATTAACCAAAAGTCCATTCTTCATAAAAAGCGTCAACGACATCTTCTGCTCCACTCTATGTCCTGGAACAACCGTAATCCGGTGACGTAGAAGCACTGCGGCTGCGATAGTTTTCATCTGAAGATACGCTAGATCTTTCCCTAGGCAAATCCTTGGTCCAGCATTGAATGCTACGAATCGAAATTGATCGTGGTTTATGAATTTTCCATCAGTGGAAGAAATCCATCTCTCTGGCTTGAACTCCAAGCAATCTTCTCCCCAAGTCGATTTCATCCTCCCCGCCCCGTAAATCGAATAACTAATGGAAGATCCCGCCGGAACAAAAGTCCCGTCGGGTAAAACGTCGTCGTTTTGGACGTGTTTTGAATCTTCGGGTACCGAAGGATAAAGCCTTAACGTCTCGGACAAGGCAGCTTTTAGGTAAACCAAACGGTCGATTTCGTCAAACCCTAGAGGCTCTTCGGTCCAAGACGTGACGTCCTTATCTCCACGTGTCTCGATCAGAACGGAGCAGATCTCTCGGACGATTTTATCCTCGACATCTGGATGCAATGTGACGAGCCAGAAGAACCAGCTCAGGGCAACTGATGACGTGTCACGTCCAGCTAGGATGAAGTTAAGTGCCACGTGCTGGAGAAACGTGTCGCTGTATGACTGATTCTTCTTCATCATGAAACGTGAGAGGAGGTCGTCGTGTCCTAGGGTCCCATTTTCTTGCTGACTCATCAGTTCTCGCTTACGTGTATTGATAACCGTAGCCAAATATCCATCAATTTCTCCTATGCTCCTGCTCAAGCTGACTTCTAAACCGAGTCCAAGCCATTTCTTCAGCTTCCATATAAACTCCGGTATAATAAACCGTTGAAGCGTGGCTTCGGTGGCTCGGTCGAATGCCGAGGCAAACTCGTTGTCGGGAAGTCCCGGCGCGCAGGTTCGAGTGTCCTTACCGAAGGCTAATCCACAAATGTTGTCGAATGTGAGCCTTAGTATTAAATCTTGGAGATCAACTGGCTCGGATTTGGCTTGGGCCGTTTCAAGAATTGGACAGAACCGGAGCTTAATTCCTCGGTTTACCCACCTTCCCATGGCTTGTCTCAACGTCCTACATCATAAATTTAAAATACCAAACCGAATATAAGTATTAGCGAATTAAAACCGTGATACATGTTAACCAATAGATTTGTGTGCTTCCATAAAAAGAATTGATTATACTAAGATAGTAAATGAAACGTGTAATTCACTCAAGAGATAATGGTTAACCATTTGCTTCGATTATATACTAATATAAAAACGCATGATCAAATTGAGAAATCAAGTGTTAAACCGAGCGGTTTGGTACCTTGTTGTGAATTCAAGAGCGGCGGTTTTGCGTTGGAAGAGCCAAGTGTCACCGTCGGAGTTGAAAATACCTTGACCAAGAAGATCATGAAAGACGGATTGCCACGTAGGACCTTTAGGGTAGTTATCGAACCGGGTCTTGAGCATATGTTCGAGATTCTTAGGGTCACAAGTGACAGTCACAAGACCTTGCTTCCTCGCCAAGAAAGGTACGGCACATATACAAGTCTGGTAAGTGCCACCATTCGCACGGAGGTTCTCGGTGATCCACTCATGCATCCGATCACGCTGCTCGATCAGACCGGGAAGACTACCCAATACAGGCCAAACACGTGGGCCCTTTAGCCACCTTGACATGTTCTTGAACCATAGCCAATATGCTACTACGATTGCTACAACAAGCATCACATTGGTTGTATCCATATATATGTGTAAAAAGATAAAAAGAGATGAAAGTTTTGGATGCAAATGAATGAATTTTCAGGGGAGATTTATAGAGAGATAGAAGAGGAAGAATCTTCTGTATGGTGATTCACAATCTGTCACTTGTAACTGTCAGAATCAAAATCACATTAATGATTCCGCGGTTATCGTTGAGATTTGTATGCATATAATTTATGTAAACTGGTTTTATATATATAATGAGTCTGTACAGATTTGGAAGTCAAGAAGAAGTGGTAGAGGAGGTGGAGGAGATAGGAAAGAAGGCAGAAAAAAGGTGGTGGTTATTTAAGCTTTGCTGGTACCTAATTTTGCAGCCAAAAGAATACTCCCATTTAATGACATTCAATAAATGAGCATATGTATGTGTATCAAGTAAAATACAAATATATATATGTAGCAGTGAGGTGAATTAAATGTGATTAGTTGAGAACATAAGGCACAAAAAAATATGGTAGGGAAGCCGAAGAAGAAGAAGACATGGAAAAAAGTCGTCTCTTTAGAAAATAAACAAAAAAAGTTTAGGCTAAAGGTTAATAATATATGTTTGTTTTTGCGGTGAGATGTTGGTTTGTTGATCTAGATAGGTACAGCTACAAGTGATATTTCGTTTTTTTTGGTTTGGTTTATTCTGTTGTTTTTTAGCTTGAGTGAGAATGTTTTGTTTCTTTGGGAAATCAAATGAAATTTTAAACTGAAGAAATACGAACTTCAAAATAAATTTACTTTGGTCATGTCAAACTTAGTTAAAGCTTGATTATTATTTATTTGTCACAGTTCAAGCTTGGTTTTGTTAAAGTTTTTTATAAACTATTAATCTACATACAAATTTATGTAGCTTGATTTTGTTAGTCTGGTTTAAAAACTTTCTTCTGAGTACATTCATATACCATAGATGACTAGAACTTAATTTGTAAAAATAAAAAAAGTTGTAAGTGAGCTAGGTGAGAACTCACCTATATATTTGGTTCAAAGCTTTTATTGCATTGTTTAAGGAGTATTTTTCTATACTCATTTTTAGTTAGGAAGAAGGTCTTAAGAAACTTCCTGGTTTTGGATTGTCGGTATTCGGATTTGGTAAGCAGCTCGAGACCTGGACTTGTTATTTACTTTAAGAAGACACCTTTCTGAGTTTCTTCTGATTATACAGCCTACAAGAAACTCTTGTTGTGTCACTATTTTGACTTTTTGGTTTCTCCTTAAATGCCTTTTCTGATCTTCGATTTTTTACTCCAATGGTAACAACAAACTGAAAGATAAAGTGGGGACATGGCAGTGGGGGAATAGTAGTAAGTAAGAAAGATGTCATTAATGAATGGGTTGTAAAAGTCAAAAGGGTTATGCTGACTTTATAGTTTCTTTGCCACTCGTAATTTAATGATACCATTTTATATTGCTTCGTATACATCTATGATCTATCATATATGTGTGTGTATATATATATATATACTTCGTATTCATCATCAGTAAATTCAAATATTTAAAAGAATAATGATTCCTAAGAAAAACATGAGGTAGAATTTAGTTGTTTTACTTTCAAATATTAAATTTCAAACTAAAAAATGTTAAGTCTATCGCATTAACTAGATACATTTTAGGTTCATGCTAATGTTATGCTGTGTAAGACATGTGAGAGTTTACGGATTTGAAACATTTTTGGTAGTTTAGTATATGGATAGGTAATCATGATTCAAGATGCAAAATTTGTTATTAAAAGTATATATTCTTCATCTGCCACAATGATATTTATAGATTAGCAACGGTAAAATGTGTTAGATGCCTAGTCTTAGAAAATGAAATTCAGGCAATTGAGGTCCTGCTTAAGGGAAACATAATTTGGTTGTATTGTATTTGGATGGCCACATGACTGGGCATGAGTCTAATGACAAATCCAATGAAAACACGGACCCAATTTCTGTTTAAAAATAATAATCGGTCAGTTATGGGCCTGGCCCATCGGTCAAATTGAACCATAAATGGACTGGATTAAAAGTTTCGAAGAGGTTACATCAAGAAGTTCGGCTTTCACACTATGTAACCCAAAGTCTGAATACACACATAGAGCGTGAAAAATATCGAAATATTTGACCAAAAAAAGAGAGAAAAAAATCAAATGCAAAAGAATAAAAACACATATATAAAATTTTACATTTAGAGTCGGAAAAAATAGAAATCCGGGACGATTGGTGTCCTGCACAAAGGACATGTAATCTTATCATACTGGATCCAACGATCAAGACATGTCATGTGGAAAACATGAATGCAATTCCTCAAACACCGAACTTGGTCATCTCCCTCGAACTTTTCTTGACATATTTGGCAGCTCACTTGTATATCTTCCCGTGACATCTCCGTGAATTTTTTCGCCGGGAAGATATCATTCATCGGAATCTTGATTGTACCCTCCAACGTTTTCGCCCGAGAAGCTTTGAACGACGAACAAAGATCAAATAGACGGGAGAGACCAAGAAAATGAGTAATCACTCTTATCAAATCATTCAGTACAAATCCTACCACGATCATTACGGTTCCACCATAAGAGAAGCCCATGTTTTTACTTGTTTATATACTAGTAATTTACTTAAACTTTGATTTTGAACTTTTGATTATTAATCCTTTGGTCTATATCCACATATATATGCGTGTGTGTGCATAGTAAATTGGTAACGAGTGAAATATACAGCAAGTCAACGAATAATGGTCTATACTTTATATTATTAAAACATGCCTTACACGCAAATGCATATGAACTTAATTAATATAGTAGTTTGCTTAACATGTGGGTGTCATCATTAACAATTCGCTTTGTTTGACAAAATCAACGGTTTCCCAAATATTTCCGTAACCTACACGGCTCACTGGCGACAGGGTTACATAAATAATTAACACATACGCGTGAGTATAAAACTATATGTTGATTGGAATGTGAATTGCTATTCCTTTTGATAAAAATTTGAAGGAAACAAAAATATACGTACCCTAGTACCGAGCTTGTGACCCAAGTAACTCTAACAGAACATGTATTTGATTTGGGGGTAAAGTCACCAGCTGAAACTGATAGATTCAAAATTAGGATTCTGAGAAGAACCAAAGGAACAAATCTTTGCGACCTCGTGTCTCATCTCCCTCGGACCACAGACAAGAACTCCCACGCTCGAACCTTCTAAAATTATCTAGAAACTCTGCTCTCACACAATTAACAGGGTTAGGGCTTAGAAAAGGCACACACATATACTCAAATGTTAAAAAAAAAACACGTAAATAGACTTAGCTTTTGGATAATCTTAGTGGACCATTTGCCTTCGCCCTTGATCATAACACTTAATTAGCTTCTCTGGTTCGAGATTGCTACTGGAAGTGACCGTAAATGGATGCCATTGAAGCTTCGAATACGACACTGTAATAACAATTGTTAGCATATGATTCGGTTAAAGTAGGGGAAAACATACATAGGGGGTCATAGTTAAACTCACTAGGGTTTTTGGAGAAATTGAGCTCGACGGTGTCACAAGGAAGAAGACGAGCAGAGACTAGCTTGACATTGTTGACATGCACCATTATTTTTGTCAGGGCCGGCCCAACAAATATCAAAACATGTGGCTGCCTAAAGAAAAAGAAAAAATATATGCCCTCAATATTATTCGAACCCTGGTTGATTTACAATCAATGATAACAGAACCATTAGACCACAATAAAGAATTTGTTCAATTTTGTTGCCCCAAATTCTTATTAAAATTTTGGTGCCTAAAGCTTGTGCTTTTTTTTTTTAGCCTCGGGCCGGGCCTGATTTTTGTCATATATCTATAATGGTGCATGTCAATGTCATTTTGTTAATTAGGATATACAAAAAATATCTCCTAATTTGTTTATAAACGGCCAATTAATTGTTAAAAGATTCAGAGAATTATGGTAAATCAAATCCTCCAAATATGGTAATTCAAACGTATGGTCAAGATTGATAAAACTCACTATAGTATTATATTGCTTTCTACCAACACCTTTGGTGTTTTTGTGATTATGAGTCATAAGAACAACACAAATCTCTAATCCTCTGCACCGCATCGATCTTGTCCTCCTAGGTAACTCTTTCCCTCTGTTGCCTCTTCATCTTCTTGTACTTCCACATATTGATTATGGGTTTCGTTTTGTTTTTTACTTTGATCCCCTTGGAATTGGTGGATAATTGCACCCAAAACATAGATCTGTTAGGTCTAATTCTAAATCGAAACTTTTGACTGGAGTTTTGTAGTAAATTTTCCAGCCGATCTAAGTCTTTCTTGAATATTTAGGCATATATATATATGGTGTTAGAAACTTTAATATTGGTAAGCATATCAGAGCTGCTTTGGTCCGTTTGAGTAGGTATAGTCATGCAATTCAGTTTGGCTTATGCATTGCTCTTGTCTGAATTGGAACTGTCTACCCACATATTTCCCTCTCTTTTACATATGAGTTTGACCTTGGAGCTATAACCGACCAGATGGAGAAGGCCTTGATGAGTTTGAAGATTGACAATTTCTCCAAAAGGCACGATGCCATAAAGACGGATGCTTTCTCAAGCCGCGGTTGTAAATGGTAAAATCAATATCTTTCTTTGATTTTTTGAGCTACAAAGGGTTTAATCTGAGCTTTTCTTCTAGGTTTCTTACCGTTTATCCCAAGGGACGTCATGGCTCTGATCACTTGTGTCTGTCCCTGAAAGTTGCGGATCCTAAATCATTGAGATTTGGATGGAAATGGAGAGCTAGATTTTGCTTTGTTTTCTTGAATCAGTCCGGGGAAGAGCTATACAGATCACCTAGTAATGAAGTTGTTGATTATGTTATGTTTATAAGAAAATTTTGATATATGTATATATATATTATTTTTATTTTCGTACAGAGGGATGCATATTGAGATTATTCTGTGCTGAGGCCAAAAAGCGGGGTCACAGTAGGACGTTACCTCTGACTAAGCTTCTAGAAAAAGGTTTTCTGGAGAATGACAAACTCACCATTCAAGTCTACATCAACGTCGTTGAAGTTGTTCATCAAGGCAAATCAACCGAGAATGAGCTAATGGAGGATATGTTTGGTTTGCGCATGACTCCTATTCAAGTAAGTTAGGGAGCTATTGGTTTCCTTTCTCAAGAAAAAGGGTTTCTTCAAGTAAGTTAGGGAGCTATAGTCTGGCAGGCTCTAATAACATACCTCTTTCTCTTTCTTTAATCATCGGCAGGCTAAGTCACTGATCACGATTATGGCACAGCACCGAGATATTGTGTCACATTTTAAACCAAAGAACGAAGAGGCTAAAAGAACATGTGCGGTCCTCTTTTTCGACCTCCTCGAGACACTGAGCAAGTCCCCTCAGAGCTTGTCCGTGACTGAACTAAGCAACGCTCAAAGCCAATTGACCGAGCTGACGGAAACAGGCTTCAAGCTCGACTGGTTGAAGTCAAAGCTCGAGGAGGCTTTCTTGGCGAGGAAGACAGCACTCTCTGATGGATCTTTGGTCCAGCTGCTCGAGGAACGGGTCAAGACTGTCGAAATGACTTTGTCGGACCTCAAAGTGGAACTGGACAAGGAGAAGAAGATCAAATCTGCTAGACTTTCTTTGTTTGAGGTGATAGATCTTCTCATTGAGAGATTTTTTTTCTCTTGCTTCTCAATCTCAAAATACTAGCTACCTACTACCTTTTGCTTAAGGTTTCTCTGTTTCAGTACTTATTACTTTTCTGGTTGATGTATGAGTGTGTTCTAATCACTTTGCGTTATGACATATTTCTCCTTAAGCACTGACTATTCTCTGTTTTTGTCCTGCATTTCTATCCGAGAGACTATGTCAAATTATACCAAAAGAAATAAGGATTATTTATGTAGAATACCGTAAAACATAAGAGTATATTTATCGGTGAGCTTTTCAAGAGTTTCATCACAAAAGAAAAAAAAAAAAAATTATTTATGAAACTTTAGAATCGTCTTAGAGCATCTTCATTGGTTTGAACCCAAAGGGGTTGTAAACAACTTTTATTATTAACTTTAATATTAAAGTAATCCTATAATCTCATTTATTTTTTGTTAAGATTTGTAATTCCATTGGTCAGAATCTCTTAAAGGTTTAGAGGAATAAAATTTAAGAAAATAAAATTCAAACCCGTTGAAATAAAAACAGATAATCATTTGAGACTTTCTATGTGTTTGTTCCTTCAGCTATTAGCTTTCTTGCCATGTACTCATCCCATTTCCATTCTAAAACTTCTCACAACAAACAAAGAACGACACAATTACGTTGATATGCAACCAAAAACATGAAAGAGAGATTCACTTTGATTCTCAAAATTTAATAATACCTGTCCTGAGATTTGGGGGTGAGAATTGTATTGTTGATTTGATTCCTCACTCCCATAAACAGAAACGAACCTCCACATCCTTGTGATAATTGATGATGGAAACTCCTGCAAAAATTCAATCCAAATGATGTTTAGGACAAGTGATGAGGATAACAAGTAGCTAAATAGTTTTCTACATAGCAAACAAATCTATATGTATAATTCAGTGTCAAACTATGTGGAGCATATGGCAATTACTCATATTACTCAGAACCAAACCAAAGTACATATCTTGAAAACCCCAATCCAAGAGAAGAAGTGAAAAGTATTCAATGCTTGGAAGCAAAGTCATTGATCAAAGCCTAGGCATTGCTCGTCTCTTGTCCCCGTCCATTGCTTTCCCTCCAAACCCATCAAGACATGTGGTCTCATAAGTGCAACGCTTTTCTATGTTGGGACATTGCTCAGACAGAACCTATTAACCTAACAAAAAGACAAAGCAACCACACTCAAATCAAGCAAAATCGAACTATTCGAATTAGCTTGAAGCCAAGCTGAAGTGCTCGGGTTATAAGTCCAGGTGTATCAATGATGGTAAGATTGTGGCAATACTTATACTGCAATTTCACAATTATCTCCTTATCAGAAGATGGACACGCCTTTTTCTCTAACCTCATATTCTCAGCTTCAATATAAGCCTAACCCCCAAATAATATCATCACATTCGTCACAATCTCTCAGAATATTTAAGAAATAAAGAATTGGAGTAAATAACAACACCTGAATTTGTGAGAGAGATTTAGGGAGAGCAATGGAAGGATCATCATCAGATTCGAGATGACAAACCGGGAATTGACACTGAGGATTGTAATTCATATGAGAGCTTCCACGAGCGAGTTTTTACCGTCAGTTTGCTGTCCAATTTCTGTTTCCGCCGCCGCAACTTCGTCTTCCTCCTCAGCCACAGCCTCAACCGTCACTGATTTTGGCGCTGATGAATCCGACGATATCGTTTCTTTCACGATTAATCAGAACACGGAAGAAACTTGGACAACCAAATCGAGATAACCTTCAATCATCGTTCTCTCTGAAAGATCGAGAGAAAATAATTTTCAGAATGGAAAAAAAAAATTGTTTTCTCGGTTAATAACAAATGAATGACACGTGTGAGTATCAAGGTGGATCTCAAAGAATCTGTGCAGACAACCGGTTCAGAACTTTTACTAATTAAAAATTATTTTCTTTTTCTTTTTTCTTTATTTTTTACCCCACAACCCCTTCCTCATCCTAGCGATGAGGATGCTCTTAGTGGGTAGAGACTTTTGAGACGGTTCATAAACTTACCTGGCACTATGTGAGTGGTTGGCCTCTTTTTTCTTTTTTTCTCTGAAAACAAAACGATCATCAACTTCATCGAACTTATTGATTCGAAAACGGAGTTTCGATCATAAAAAAATTGTCTCTCTCTCTCGTCGTTGTTCGGAAACAGAGTTTTGGAGGTCGGAAAGTCTTATCTTATCCGGTGGAGTTTTGAATTGTTTTACGTGTTTGAATTTGATGGAAGATATTGTAAAGAGGTTTCGGGAGCGAAGAACGGGAAGACAACGAAGCAAGTGCAGTTGACAGAGGCCGAGATTAAACATCTTTGTTCGACGACTAAGCAGATCTTTCTGAATCAACCTAATCTTCTCGAACTCGAGACTCCTATCAAAATTTGTGGTATTCATTCTTGATCATGAAAGCAGCAAAACTGATTTATTTGTTTGCTTACTTTATCGCTTGAAATTGTGACTTCGTTTGATGGATTGTACGAACTGGAGCTGGAGATTGATTGAGTAATCAAAATTGTTAACGTTAGAGACTTTTTTTTTTATAAAAGATTGTTAGCTAAACAGAGGTGTTGAGAGACTCATATTAATATGGTGAATCTTATTGTTTTAATGGAGGTATTGATTTATGATGAAAAGAGATTGCGTTTGCTCTCCATCTTTTGCCACAACTCGCAATTCTCTCCAGCCTTACTTACCTCCATCTTCGAATCTCACTTCAGAAAAGAAGATTGCATTTGCTCTCATCTTCGCCTTCTTCGTCTTCTAACGGTATAAAGTTTCAGTTTTTGTTTTGAGACGTGATGCTTTTGATTGATTTGGTTAGATGTTGATGCTTTGAATCTGTAATCTGTGTTTGTGGTTTAGGTAAATGACACTTTAGCTGAGACTGAGCCACCCAAATGGTGAACTCTTGTTGGGTTTTCTTTAGGTCATAGTGGAGTATAAGATTAGAGATGCTTCCATGAATATCGTCAAATTGTGTTTCAGTTACTTTTTCTTTTATAGTGGAGGCGATTTGTTGCATTTGTGGGATTTGAAGTACTTATACAAATGGATATTTCGGGAGAGAAAATGATACATGGAGGGGCTGGTATAGTTTAAAATCAGAGATGAATTGATCAAGGTGGTTACCAAAATTCAAATTCTGAATTTTGATGCGATAGTGAAGATGTGATAGTGAAAATTAAATCCTTCCTAGTTTGGTAAATCCTTTCTTCTTAACATGTGATTTTGTGAAATTTGAATCTCAAATGATCTCCTTTGGATCTTTGTGATATACCAAATTTAGTAGAGTATATTTTAGAAAGGATTTAAATATCAACTTTTAAGAATCCTTAAAGTAAGGTAGAAAAACTAGGAAAATGTACTTGAGTTTCATTGTATTAATTTATTATTAAATATAATATTTAAAAAATGTTATGAAACTCTAGGAGGACTCACCAATAATCATGGTCTAACTTCTTGTCAAATATGCCATCACAAAAAACTTCTTGTCTAGAATACCATTTTGCCACGCGAAAGTCCATTTTGCCCTTTTTTCCTGACGTCATTCCCTAAATAAACTACTCTTTCGTCTTCCCCTTCATTGTTCTGATCTCTCTCAATCCTCGACGTTTTAGATTTGCTTGTTCTCTCGTATAAGTCCTGAGACAGTAATTATCAACCGGTCGCAAAGTCTATTCGATCTTTCTTGTATCTCCCCAAGCCGTAGGTTGCGATTCAGATAGAACTCCGTAAAGAACATATGTCGCAAACTCTAACAAGAAAAAAAGAGGAATTATCTAAGTGAATACATTTTGGATTATGTTGAACAGCTTTTGTTGTATTTTTGGATATTGGATAAATGTTTTATACTATTATGATTCATTTAAGTGAGAGTTGTTTTATTCCAATATGTTAACAACACTTATATGGTAGGGTTTAGGTTTGATCATGGCGCAGTGTATAACCTAGATAAAACTAACTTGAGGATCAATCAAAACCTTGAGAGACTCTTAGAAGCTAGCGTGTAGCTCAATCAAGAGGGGTTTAAATTCTCTTGAGACCTACTTGGATCGATTAAGAGGAATTCAATCAACTTTTAAGACCAACTTCTTGCTTAGATGAATTGAATCAAATCTTCACAAGGCAAAATAGTATAAAACCCTAGTTTATTTCAATATCAATAATTGTATTCTAAAATAACCGATTACAAAACTTAAACAGAGAGGCTAAGGCCTAAACCTAATAAGAAAAGGAAATATGATAATTGANCCTAATGAGAAAAGGAAATATGATAATTGAAAATTACTAAAAGGAAAACACGGAAAAGGAAAAACATGTGTATGCGTAGCTTGAGTATGACGTTGCTTGTGGAGTACGTTTGCTTGATGTAGATGCCGCTGCATCAGATCCTCAAATCCTCTAGAATATTCTTAAAGTTAATGGATCCTATAATGGACATCTATAATGGGTTCATAACATTCCTCCTTAGATGAACATTATTACAATAATCTAATATCTAATGTACGTATGATGTTGCATCGTTAAAAACTTTACTCGAAAAACGCATTGGAAAAAACCATAGTTAAAGGTAAAAAAGTGCAGCGCGCCTTTATTCCCCCTTATAAATACATGATTTCAGATCTTCGTTTTTACTCCTCATCATGAATACATGACTTCAGATATTTGAGACGGTGTAGTCCATAGTCCTCTTTTTTGGCCTCCTCGAGACACTGAGCAAGTCCCCTCAGAGCTTGTCCGTGACTGAACTAAGCAACGCTCAAAGCCAATTGACCGAGCTGACGGAAACTGGCTTCAAGCTCGACTGGTTGAAGTCAAAGCTCGAGGAGGCTTTCTTGGCGAGGAAGAAAGCACTCTCTGATGGATCTTTGGTCCAGCAGCTCGAGGAACGGGTCAAGACTGTCGAAATGACTTTGTCGGACCTCAAAGTTGAACTGGACAAGGAGAAGAAGATCAAATCTGCTAGACTTTCTTCGTTTGAGGTGATAGATCTTCTCATTAAGAGATTTTTTATCTCTTGTTTCTCAATCTCAAAATACTAGCTAGCTACTAAATTATCCGATCGCAGAAACTTTTGCTTAAGATTTCTCTGTTTCAGTACTTATTACTTTTCTGGTTGTTGTATGACTGTGTTCTAATATAGTAGTTTGCTTAACATGTGGGTGTCATCATTAACAACTCGCTTTGTTTGACAAAATCAACAAGGCACTTGTGGTTTCTCAGATGTTTTTTAACCTTCACGGCTCATTGGTGACATTGTTAAATAGTTAACACAGACGCGTGAGAGAATAAAACTATATATTGATTGGAATGTGAATTGCTATTCCTTTTCTATAAAAATGTGAAGGCAAAAAAAATATACGTCACCTAACCCAAGTAACTCTAACAAAACATGTATTTGATTTTGGGGGTTAAGTCACCAGCTGAAACTGATAGATTCAAAATGAAGATTCTGAGCAGAACCAAAGGAACAAATCTTTGCAACCTCGTGTCTCATCGTACTCGGACCACACACGAGAACTCCCACGCTCGACCCTTCTACATCATCTAGAAGCTCTGCTCTCACACAATGAACAGAGTCAGAACTTAGAAAAGGCACACACATACTCAGATGTTATTATAAAAACCTTGAATAGACTTACTGTTAAGGTTAGGCCTTTCTCCGTAGTAAATGGTAGTGGACTGCGATAGCAATTGCTGCGGCAAGCTCTCGATCATCAACGGAGACAAAACGTCGACGTTTCGGGAATTTTTAGTATAATACTTGGTTTTGTTCCACAACATAGCGACTGTAGACGTAGCCATCACGCTAACGGAGATTGCTAGAAGGTAAAGGAGAGATTTATAAGCCAAAATCTCCTTTTTCGAGGCTTGATCAATAGGGTAACCGCGGCAACTTGTGATGATCCCGATGATGATAACAAAGATCACGAATGAAGAAGAGAGGATGATGGCGAGACAGAGCCAGGAGTTGGGTCCGAGGATTGGTGAGATGGGTTGGTCTGAGACGTTTGGTTTGAAACTGAGGGTTTTGATGATGTTCTTATCGTGAGATGATTCTTTGTCTGGTTCTTTCTCTCGGGTGACGAAGGCTTTGATCTGGATATCTACACACGAGGAGATGTCTATGGCGAGACCGGAGATTGGTAGGATTAGTTCGAGCATGGAGAGGTCGGAAGAGTTCTTGAACGCGCAGATTAGGGTCAGTTTGGGGATTTTACAAGTGTTTGTTGAGCTCATGTAGATCAGGTCGCGGATAATGGAGATGAAAGGCGTAATACCACTGCCTCCACTCACCATCACAAGGGATTCATGTCTGTTATTAATAAAGAAAAACCAGAGAAATCAATGTTACTTGTATTGCAAGAAAGTAAATGTGGAAATGATCTATTTGGGATTTAGGTTAAAAAATACCGTAGGAAGTCAGTAGAACTAGGGCCATAGGGTCCCTCCACGGAAACAGCGAGGCGGTCGATCTGATTAGAAGAAGAAGAAAGCATCTGGATAATCTTCGTGGACCATTTACCTTCGCCCTTGATCATAACACTTAGCTTCTCTGGTTCCAGATTGCTACTAGAAGTAATCGTAAATGGATGCCATTGAAGCTTCGAAATGCTCGGTATGTTCACGAACAATATACTCGTTGGGCTATACAACAGCACTGTAATAACAATTGTTAGCATATGATTCTTGAAAAGATATATTCGGATAAAAAAGGGAAAGTTATAGTTAAACTCACTTGGGTTTTTGGAGAAATTGAGCTCAACTGTATCACAAGGAAGAACACGAGCAGAGACTAGCTTGACATTGTTGCGAGACTGGAGAAACCTCAAGAAACGATCGACGATGAAGATGTAGAAACCGGGAAAAGAGATCAACGAGTAAGAGATGCCAACGTGGAGGACAAAGAA
Source organism: Aurinia saxatilis (assembly GCA_900406295.1). Lineage (NCBI taxonomy): Eukaryota > Viridiplantae > Streptophyta > Magnoliopsida > Brassicales > Brassicaceae > Aurinia > Aurinia saxatilis. The sequence goes on along the minus strand of OVAP01000045.1, from coordinate 5,384 downwards.
GATCATGAAGACGATGTAGAGATAGTGAGTATAGAAGAAGACTTCAAAGAATCTCCTTCTTATTGACGGAAATGTGGTTGCCCACATCGCAAGTCCGGCCACAAGAGAGATCTCTCCGGCCAAGTTCGAAATACTGGTCGGATCCCACGCCAACATCTATTCAATGGGAACATAAATATCAAACCGGTTCAGTATCTTTAAACCAAAGAAGCTAAAATCAAAACTATACTTCATGTAACATTGCAAAATTAGCTAGTTTGACTAAACCAAAATTCATAAAACTATACTTCATGTAACATTGCAAAACTAGCTAGTTTGACTAAACCAAATTTCATAAATTAAGACTAGAGACAAATAGAGATAATATTTTGGAGTGATAGACTAACCTGAGAGATTTCATTTGTGGATATCCAGTAGATAACGTAACATAGACCGTGGCTGGTTAATAAGATCATGAGCATGTGGCCGAGCCATATGTGGTATTTGATGCTTGCTTCTGACGTAAGCCCAACTGCAGCCAACACCGACGAGCCACGAGCCACCGGATAGAACAAGAACGCTAAGCATATGTTCCCGGCTAGACCCAACCGTACCCCTATTGATTCCAGTCTTGCTTGCCATCTTTTTAGTTTTTGTCATAAAACAAAACACAAAAAGCCGAACTTTATTTTTGTCATATAGCTACAAATGGTGCATGTCAATGTCCTTTTGTTAATTAAAATATACAAAAAAATATTTCCTAATTTCTTTATAAACGGCCAAATTGCCAAAGATATGATATGAGTGATTCAGAGAATTATGGGTCAATCAAATCTATTATGTATTTATTTTAGATTCCTATTGAGTTTTGAACACTCTAATTTTAAGACCCCCATAGAGCTTATTTCATCCAATAAATTTTTAATTTCGAGCTTTTTCTCATCATATCGCTACATTAATTAAAGAAAATCTTTGAAAATATATATATCCTTTCAAACTATATTGCATACCTATATTTTCGATATACATACGTATATTCATATACAATTATGTGACACCAATCCTGGTTTCTAAAGCAAATTTTGCCGAAATAAAACGTATAGTTTATGTATATATGTATGCAAACAAAAATAACGTTCATGATGCAAGAATTAATTAAAACTTACAAGTTCTCTCCATGAAGTGATTGAGGAGTGATGGTGGAGAAAGTGGTGTAGAAGTAGTTGGTTAAGCTCCAAAGAAGAAGAGCCATGAACATCGTCAAGAACAAAAGCTCAGTCACTGTCACTATTCCTAATGCTCCCTTCACTAACATTGGTCTTCCCAACGCATATGCACCCAACTTCTCATCTCTCTTCTTCTCCACCACTCTTTTGATTCATTTACATAATAATTAATATTATAATATATAATATATTAATCAAAAAGCGTTAAAGTAAAGATTAAAGAAGACTCAATAATTGTTTAATTACCTTTTTGATTGGTCAACACTCGTGTGTTTCTTCAAGTGAAGGTAGATACATCCCAGGAAAGCCAGTAGAATCATTGGGAACATGTAAATCAAAAGGTTCACTCCTGAATAACAAGAAGTATAAATATATATGTAACTGATGTTAATTTGTATGACCTATAATTGAAAACAAGATTAATTAGATCTATATGGCTTTACCTTCTTTTCCAAAATAAATGGATTTGCCGATCTTGGCACGCATAGGTGTTAACCAGCTTTTCTTGTAAGTAGAAGTTGGCATCATGATCCAAATCATTAAAGTCCCCAACACAATCACCGTCGCCAAGAGCTTCATCACCATGTTGATCACTTTCATATTCATTTCTCCTAATGCGTATTACAAGATATGAGAATCCAAGAAATAAGAAGACAAAAAAAACACACACACACACACAAAAAGCTGTATGGGTTTTTTTCAGTAATATTGCCAACCCAGATATATACATACGCTATTTAAACTTGTATTTTTATTTTTTAAAAAGTTTTTTTGAAATACATACTTCCTTATATTACTGACTTATCAAAATTGACTTGACTCGTGCAAGCCTCCAAGTAACGTGTGCAATGTTTCCTGGTTTCATAACTGGAACGTATCCTATGGGACACTGTAACGCAATTTTTCTATTATTTCTCAATAAACTATTATTAAAAAAAAATTATATACTTTTTCTGATACTAGAATATTAGAAATATTCAATGATTAACTGTACTAGGTTTCATTTAATTTATTATGATAATATTGTATTTACAAAACGATAAGTATATTATATTTGAACTTCTACAACAAAAATAGGGTGTTGTCTAGAAGAAGGTGGTAATTTGAATCACAAAAAACAAAGGTCAATAAGTGCAAAAAATTGAATAATTCGGGGCTAATTAGCAAAAAGAGAGGTATATGTGTTTGAGGAGTGTGTGTCTATTGTACGCCGAAGTGTGTCGATGTATTTTCTACACGAATATTCACGTGCCTGACAGAATCTTAATTCCAAAAGGTAAGCTTTTTTTTCACAGCCAAAGCACACAAACTAATTAAATTTTACATACTACTCTTTTACTTTGTCTTCGATTTTATTCCTTGTACTGAGCCTTTTAGTAAATTAATCATTGCAAAAAATCTCAACGTCCACATTGTTTCCAACAATAGAGAAGAAAAGAATCTCACACAAATTCATGAACTTTACATTAACTTCCTTTAAGAACATCATGAATTTTGTTTCCCTTAAAACCTTTTAAAAATCTTTTTTTTTTCTTTTTTTTTTATAACAAAGGGTATCCCGGTTATAACATTCCACTTCTAATAATGAATGTAACATTTTAGTAGATCACTTACGGAACTCTCTAATAGATTTAAATTGTAACATCATTTCGACTAGCTAATCAAATAAATAAAAGTAAATAATTTGGTGTTTAAAAAGGAATTGATCCATGACCCAAATTTATAGAGCATCTCCTCCTCGCTAGCCTACGACATTTGGTTTAAACACAAACCATAAATTTTCAAGGTTCATGACATGAGTTTACATGTTCTTCATATATCATTTTTATTTTTATTTTTCTAGTTACCACTAAAATCCAGCGGAATTACATTAGCCTTTAAAAAATTATTGGAATAAACCGACAAGAACTTTACTGGAATAACAAGTACTTAAGAACATAATCTCATCAAAATCTATAATACATAGAAAGAAAGAGAAGGTTAAGTATACATTACTCTTGAGATTAGGACTTTCTCCGAAATGAAGGTCCGTGCTCTGCACGAGTGGTTCTTGTGGGGAGCTTTCGGAATCTCTTAAGGGACTGTAACCCCATGATGTAGGATAAGAAATTGGAGATGGACCACGCTTCTTCTTCTTGTTCCGCAACATAGCTGCACTAAAAGTTGCCATGATGTTGACGGAGAGGACTAGAGATATATATGATCGATCGTTTTTTAAGTCAACGAATATATATTTATATCAAGGTTGAGAAAATGTTGATGAGTGGGAATTAAGATTAACTAATCTAGTTGCATGCTCCATGCATGTGAGTCATGTGACGCATTCTCCATAATTCTTGTTTTTTTTTTTTTTTNAATTTTTTTTTTTTTTTTTTTTTTTTTTCATTATCTTACATCTATGATTTTTTAGATGACAAAAAAAAGAGTAATAGCTATTATAAATCAAAGAAACGAAATAATTCATTTCTTTTAAGTTGGATTTGAACATATACAAGAAATTGTATACAGATTTTTAACTCAAAATATTATTGGAGATTTTGACTTGAGGAGAAGAAGCCAAGGAACATGACATTTTTATCGCTCGTAGCCTATAATTCATTATCTATTATTCTGTTAGGTATTTCCATTGATCAAAGACTCACGCAAGTCTTCTTTTTTTGTTTTCTGTCACACAAGTCCTTCATATTTCTCAATCATTTCTATTTTAGTTCACATTGTGTATATGAACAAATATATAAATTTAAATGAAAATATCTAAAAATAACCATGATTATCTGTACTAAAATTCATTCATTCAATACTATTTATTAATATCTTAACAAAAAAATTATGTTTCAACTTCTGAAAAAAATTTAACAACCAATCATTGTCATGTCACATCGGAAGACGAGAAAAAAAAGGTGTTAAGGTGAACAAAATCGAATAATTTGAGGTCCTCTCCCTAGTGAGTATTTTGCACGCTGATTTGTGTCATCAAATGTATCTTTCTACAACCAATTTTCACGTGTCCTACAGAATCTTTTCTGGATCGATACCAACAGCTTATCATCACTTCCCAAACTAAATTATATATTTCTACTTTTTCCTTTCTCCTCGATTTTGCTCCTTGTACTTTTGAGCTTTTTATTAGTATATTAACCACTGGAAAAATCTCATGTAAATAATTTATACAAAAAATCTCACGTGAATTCATTAAATTTCCTTACAAACATCTGAATTCAGTTTTGGTTAGCAACTTGGCATAAACCATGAGTTTTGAATGTTCTTCATATTTAATTTACCCGCTAAAATTGAACGGAATCACATAACGGTTAAATAAATTGATGTATATCTGTCAAGTAGGTCAGTTGTATTGTTTTTCTATTAATCTTGTTAGTGACATGTCGATTGAAAGTGTTTGGATTTTCACGGAACTCTTCTTATTACATATGAATAATGACCAGTGTTGTGTGGCAGATTTGCGATTGTTTGTAGCTAATTAGATACAAAAGTGTTACGAAATGGAAGTTGTGGTTGGATATCAAGTAAATACATTAAATCAAACACACGGCAACCTACCAAAACTCTTCAAGTTAAATGCACGTAAACCTCCTTTGACAACAATTCACTAAAAGAAAACATGATTAGAGAAATCAATACAACAATTCAGTTCTTCTTTACAATTCTGATACTTGTAGGATATGTATATAGAGCGCACGATAATTTCGTTATTTTTGCTGAGAGTGTGTATATACAACTTGAGTGTAAATCTTCATTAACAATTTAGTAGTAAGTCCATAAATTTTGTTTTGTCAAAATGGTTTTAATAGACGAAGCCCACATATGTGTTGTATAAATTGTTGATTTTTCACGTTGATTATGTTAATAGCATCAGGAAATGATGAAATGATGAAATGTGATTTTCATTGTATTCAGGCCCGGCTCAATGGAAAATAGGGCCCTGAACTAAATGCGAAAATGGGCCCTACACTACAAGAAAACACGGGTTTTCTGACGGAGAAATCTGTCGGAAAACCGTCAGAAAACGCAAAAACCGACGGAGATCCGACGGACAATCGCCGTCAGATTGACGTCGTCGGAAATGGAATTCCGTCGGAAATCTACCGTCGGACTTTTCCGACGGAAAATCGACGGATTTCCGACGGCCGGAAAACCGACGGATTTCCGACGGGTGTGTAT
>OVAP01000044.1:0-65713 GCA_900406295.1 Aurinia saxatilis | reverse complement strand
AAGTCCAATCAATCATGACTCCATTAATAAGGGAAAACAAATATCGAAAAGTACACAGACAACTTACCAACAAATAACATCACATCGATGATCACAAGACGATGAAGATGTAACGAAGCACGATTAACAAGTAAAACACAAAATCTAGAAAAAGAAAGAATAAAAAAAAACGATGAAGGCAAACTTTCACAAACAACACATATATAAAGACTCAAAAAGTCGTTCTCCAAAGATTATCAATGAAAGGTTACAAACATAGAACCTTCTAGATTATATCAAACCAGTCGTCAAGATTTTAAAAATAATAAAACAAATCAGTTACAACTAAACAAAAAACAAAGAAAAAAAATAACAATTTAATACACATAATTTAAAAATACATAATGCATAAATATAGATCTATAAAGAATATAAAACGAAAAATATAAATTTATGTAAGAAACACTCATTAGATCAGAAGTGAAAATATCGCAGCCGTTTGATCAGGGATATTTGGTCAAACCAACAAAAAATTAAGGACCACAGGATTGACAAATAAAAGTATCACAACCATTAGACCAGAAGTAAAAATATATATACCTTACGATGACACCAAAACAAATCCAGACCGTTGGATGATTTTTTTTAAATGATGTCATGATGACGTCATGCGCGTCAGCACACTAAATCTAAATCGTCAGATCAACTCTTAAAATGAATCTGGACCGTCCATTCTAAATTGCTGATGTCATGATGCGCTGAGATCAGTTTGCTATTATATATAGATGGCTTCATGGTCCTGAGTTCTATAAGCCTCGATTCTCTTTACAGTTAATTTCGTGGTGAATGCATGGATCTTATGTCTTTATCCACTATCTTATGCATGGTCGGTTCTAAGATAATTGATACTCGATTGAAAAAAAGGGGTCTTCACTTTAATTATAAATAAACATAATTAAACGCTGTTAGTGGAGACTTAGAAATATATAATTTTGGTGGACAAATACACACAACGGTTGAGTATTATATTACAAAAATATAAATATTTTGATATTTTGAACCCCGTTATCATACAAAAAAGTAAAAAATCATTAAATTTGGTGCGTTAATATAAAAAAAAATTGAGTATTTTGCAAAATTAACAAATGATATCAATGTTTACATATTTTGGACCGCGTTAGAGATCATACAAAAAGTTCAAAAATTCATAACTTCAATGGGTTAATACACACCTATGTTGAATATTTTTTCAAAATTACCAAATGATGATATAAATATCTTAATATTTTGAACACCATTAGACATCATACAAGAAAATAATAATTCAAAAACCCTTAAACTCGATGGGTTAACACACACGAAAGTTGTATATTGTTTCCATATTACCAAATGATATAATTGTCTTAATATTTTGAACATCGTTAGAGATTTTACAAAACACATAAAAATTCTTCAAACTCGGTGTGTTATAATACATGAAAGTTGAGTATTTTTCTAAAATTACCAAATGATAAAATGTCTTAATATTTTGGACATCGATAGAGAATATATAAAAGTAAAAAATTTGTAACTTTGGTGGGTTAAGACACAAAAAGTTGAGTATATTTCTAAAATTACCAAATGATTAAATGACATAATAATTTGGACCCAATAGATATCATACAAAAAAAAAGTAAAAAGTTCACCACTTCAGTGGGTTAATACACACAAAAATGTGTATTTTTACCAAAATTACTAAATCATATAAGTGTTGTAATATTTTGGACCCCGTTAGAGAGTATACAAAAAAAATTTAAAAATCTATAACTTCGGTAGGTTAATACACATAAAAATGAGTATTTTCAAAAATTCCAAATGATATAAATGCCTCAGTATTTTGGACCCTATCAAAGATCATACAAAAAAAGATTAAAAAGTCCATGACTTCGGTGGGTTAATACACACAAAAATTGAGTAATTTTCCAGAATTACCAAATGATATGAATGCCTTAATATTTTGTACTCCGTTAGAGATCATACAAAAATAAAGTAAAAAATCATTAAAATCATTGGGTTAACACACACGAAAGTTGAATATTTTTTAAAAATAATCAAATGATATAAATGCCTTGATATTTTTGACACCGTTAGAGATCATACATAAAAATATAAATTTCTAAACTCGATGGGTTAATACACACGAAAGTTGAGTATTTTTTTCAAAATTGTCAAATTATATAAATGCCTTAACATTTTAGACAATTTTTAAAGCTTTAAGAAAATCACAAATCTTTATATATCAATGCCTTAATATTTTGTACACAATTAGATAACATAAAACAAAAAACATCCTTAAACTCGATGGGTTTATAAACACAAAAGTTGATTATTTTTCCAAAATTACTAAATGATCAATATATATGCCTTAATATTTTTTATCCAGTTAGAGATCATACAAAAAGGTAAAAAATCCACAAAATCGATGGGTTAGCACATACAAAAATTGAGTATTTTTTCAAAATTACCAAATGATATTTATATAAGCCTTAATATTTTGAACACCGTTAGAGATATTAGAAAACAAAAAACAAAAACCCTTAAATTTGGTGGTTTTTTCCACACGAAAATAGAGTATTTTTCAAAAATTACCAAATGATATAAATGCCTTAATAATTTGAACCCCGTTAGAGATCATACAAAAAAATTTTAAAAACCCTTAAACTTGGTGGTTTATTACACACAAACGTTTAGAGATCATGGAAAAGAAAGTTAAAAATCCTTGAACTTGGTGGGCTAACACACACAAACACTGAGTATTTTTTTTCCAAAATTACGAAATAATATAAATGATTTAATATTATGGACATTATTAGAGAATATACAAAAAAATCAGTATTTTATAACATCAGTGGGTTAATACATAAAAAAGTTGAATATTTTTCAAAAATTACCAAATTATTAAATGTTTTAATATTTTGGACCCTATTAGAGATCATACGGAAAAAAATTTAAATTCATGACTTCGGTGGGTAAGTATACACGAAAGTTGAGTATTTTTCCAAAAAAGTAAAAAACTCCTTAAACTCAGTGGGTTAGGTTAGGAGCAAAAAAAGCTTAATTACTTCATGAAAAAAATCTTTTTTGTCTGTGAAGATCCCATCAAAGCGTCTTGCACTTCTAATAGGCCGTGAACTAGATCCGAATCAAGCTTAATGAATCCATAAGAAGTGATTCTATCTTTTTCATCGGGTCCGGGTAGAGACCAAAGGTCTTGAGCGACCGATCCGACTGAACACTCAAAAGATAAAGAAGTATCGTGAATTTTTTCATGCTCGTTCCAAGTTCGAAGTACCATTTGTATAAATAAGAATCCTCTTCGTTACATGATTTCTTCTTCATATAGATAGATATAGGATCTATGGGGAAATTAATTATAAGTACATTTTGTGCAACAGCCCTTCCTATCTGATTAAAAAAGGATCCCATGATCATGAACCGATCTTACCAGGGATCGCAAATCCCAAGTTTGTCTATGAAGAACAGATCTAATTGTATACGTATCTATAATTGATTTCTTGTGTAATATTAATTGATAGGGCCTTATTGGCAAATGATACAAGATCTTGTGCATTGGAACCCGTACACACAGACACGGCAAATCCCAAGTTTGTCTATGAAAAGAAGATCCAATTGTATTGGTATCTATAATTGATATATGGCTTCGTTGGTAAGTGTTATTTTTGGTAAGTGCTATTGTTTTGACACCCGGAAAACTAATCTTTAGGTGTACGACTGACCATTTCCTTTATTTTTTGCCGGAGTAGCAACACCAATGATTCAATGTATACTTTAACCACCGGTTACATTTTCAGACAAAATTTTAGCCATGGGTTACTAGTGATGAGTGATGATATATAGTTGAGCCAAAACTACATCAAAACATTAACTCTAGGTATATCAATGATCTTTTAAAAGGAAATTTTTTTAATTTTTATAAAACCAAATAAAAGTTTGACATCCCAGACTTGTAACCTAACAATTATACTAGCACGAGAACAATCAATTTGTTTTTTCACAAGAACAAACAAACACGAGATATACTTTTATTTCGGTGAAATTGGTGCTACAGTTTATTTTGTAATCTCGTGAAGAATTTAGAGAATTTTAGTGATTAGTTATCTGACTTAGCACATTTCACAGGAATAAGTAGAAGCTCATTTTTCTTGCCCACAGTGAGTCCAGGAGATTCTTCCATGTCCATATCTTCAACTACCATACCTTCTGGTAATTTCCAATCAAATTGAGACAACATATTCGCAAGACCAAACTCAACCATTGTTGTCCCCATGTACATTCCAGGACAGATTCTCCTTCCACTTCCAAACGGTAGCAGCTCAAAGTTCTGTCCTTTTGCATCAATGTTATTGTCCATAAACCTCTCTGGTAAGAACATCTCTGGATCTTTCCAGGTATCGGGATCACGGCCGATAGCCCAAACATTCACATAAAGGAGTGTCTTGGGTTGAATCGTGTAGCCATTGATCTCGAATTCAGATATTACTTCTCTGGGCACTAGAAGAGGAGCTGGAGGATGAAGCCTCCATGTTTCTTTGATCACCATTTTGAGGTAATGGAGCTGATCTATGTCATCCAAGCTGATCATTGACTTGTTCCCAATTTGATTTCTGATTTCGGATTGTACTTTCTTCATCACTCGCGAGTTTCTGATAAGTTCTGCCATTGCCCATGTCATTGTTATTGCAGAAGTATTGATGGCCCCAAGAAGAACGTTCTGTGATAAATAAAAAAAAGTGGTTAGAGAATCTAAATTATACATATTTTTTTTTATGTTGTAACTTGTATAGTTATTACCATCAAGACTGCTTTGATATGGTTTCTTGTGAGCTTGCCATATCCAAGAACTGTTTCTTCTTTCTCCAATCTCAAAAGCAAGTCTACGAAATCTTCAACTCCTCCTTGTTTGTTTCCCTGTTTGTGCTGATCAAACATTTCTTCATAGAAGGCGTCAAGATCTTTAACGCTTCTCTCTCTTCGCGCTTGTAAACCTGTGAGCCAGTCAACGATCCAGCCGCCATTTGGGAAGAAATCCGAGGCAGAAAAGCTCCCCAAAAACAAAAACGCCTCGCGGATTAACTTGTCGAACCCTTCATTGTTGAGCACGGTTCCTTGGAAACTCAGACCAAATGCTGCCTTGCATATCACGCTTACAGTTAAAGCAAGAAACTTCTCGCTCAAGTTAACCGGAAGTTGCTGAGAAGCTGATTCCGCCACTGAATGGATCAGTTTCTTGACTTCCTCGTCCTTGATGGGTTGAATCGCGTGAACTCTTTTAGCACTGAAGAGTTCTTGCACACAGATTCTCCTTAACTCTTTCCAATAATCATCATAAGGAGAGAAAGCGATGTCCAGATAGTTGTAAGAGAGCTCTCTAGGCCCTAGGGAATAATCAAAAATCGGTTTTTGTTAAATTATATGAACAGAGAGATAAAAAAAATGAAATTAAGAACCATAAGTTGTTTTTTGAAAAAGTATCAAGAACCATAAGTTACCATAAGTCATACATTTTCTAAAACGTTCAAGGAAACTTTTCGAATGTATACAAATAATATATAAATTAGTTAAATAAATAACAGTAATTATAACATAAACTCAATAAAATATTTATATTTTGACGAATGTTTTATATTTTCATTGTTTAATTTCTTCAAAATTTTTCGGATAATTTTCCTTATTTATTTTAAATAATTGATAGTTTTAGTGCTAATTTTCATTTTCATATTTGAATAAAGTTAAATTTTATATACATAATCAAGTTTGTTTAAAGAATTTTGGGTCCAATTTTGTAAGGGATCCTTAAAATGTTTCAAAAGAATGTGTATCCGGCTCTGACTATACGTACCTGCCAACGGAGGACGGCTACAACAATGAAGGTCGTGGATTTTCAGAGCTTGTTTTGCTGTTTCACAGGAAGAAACTACGACAGTTGGCACTGTACCAAGCTTCAAAAGCATCACAGAACCATACTTCTTGGATAGATTCCATAGAGATTGATGTGGTAATTCTCCAAGCTGGTGCAAGTTTCCGATGATCGGAAAACCAGGAGGAGACGGTGGTTTCCGTTGATGTTGCGGCCGGCTCTTGTGTTTGAAGACGGCGAGAAGAAGAGAGGTGAGAAATACAAGTGTTAAAAACCAAAACGTTACCATACTTTATTGTTTCTTAGAGTGATGATAATGAAGTAAGCTCATGCATGCTTTTATATATACACACACACATTTGTGTTCGTTAGCTCTGGTTTGTAGCTTTTTTTTTTATTATTCACAATTTTATATCTTTATGTTTTGGAAAATAATGTTGCTTAGATTTGGAAGAGAGTGCACACAATAATTTAAGTAACCTCTTGAAGGTTAATTGCTGTTTAGAAGAAGAAACCACTTGTACTTAATAAAGACTAGTGCTAGTCTGCTAGGTTTGAAAAAGACATATAAGAAAAGATTCGTGCAAGAAGTCCAATGTTAGCCACTTGGTAGAACATCTCTCTAGGTAAGAGACTCTCCCAAGTCTCCCTAAAATATATTATTAATATTTTTATATAATTAAAGTTTTAATTATTAAAACAAATTAAATCAATCATATTTAAGTTTCTTTGTCTCTTCCTTTTTGTCTACTTTTGTTTTTATTGAAGTCTAAAAAAAATTCATTGAGAAATTTCTAACGAAGTTGTTGTTCTTAGCGAAAGCGAAACTATGCTCTTTTATTAGTTTGTAAAAATAAATAATCGATTATACAATTTATAATCATTAAACTTTTGGTTTTACTATAGTTTTCGAAGTAATCGAGTTTTTCTGCAAGGTCAAAACCTCTTGGAGTTTCATCGTATTACAAAGGCATAATCGTTACAAAAATAGAACATATAGTTACAGTTATATATATTGTGACTTGACAATAAGTTTTATTATGTATACATACATCATTATAGTTTAATTGATATGTGGTTTATATAACTTGATGGTTCACCATCCAAACCATCTAGGTTTGAATTTTCGGCTACAAACATGAATCCGACCTAGCTAGGTGTTGCACATGCAAGTAAATGCTTAGCGCCTTAGCCATGAACAAGTTGCTATCCACCGCGACAAGCTCGACCTGACTTGCACCCTTAGGGATGGTCCATTCGAACTCTTGAAGAAGCCTGGCTAACATCATGATGGTCATAGATGTACCAATCTTAGTGTCTGCGCAGCCACGTCGACCAGACGAACCGCATGTCTGGTTCCATCAAAGTCACGTCCATTGAGTTACCAAGATGTCGCTCTGGCTTGAACTCATTAGATTCGTGCCATATTTTAGGATTCCGACCAAGCCCTGAACGGCTCACAAGAATTTGACTACCCATTATCGCAATCAGACAAGACAAATAACACATGTCATGTCCTGTTGGAATAAATGAAATTGATCCTATTATAATACTAATCAAGATAAGTTAAACATCGCCGTTTCTATATGTTGTCATGTTATCTATGAACGACTAAAAAAATGTTCCTTTTGGTGTAGGAAAGCTTGGACATAATATCCGATAACCAAAAATCGAACTGAATCAAATCCCAGTTACTAAAATATCTGAATGATTTTTAGATTTCTAATATCGGAAAACCAAAACCAAATCGAATTGATTAACCGAAGATTAACCGATCGAACCGAAACATCGAAACACTCTAGATTTAAGTATTATAAAAATATATTTTATTTATTATTTTGAAATGTGAATGTTAATTTTTCTTGTTTAAATTATGTAGAACTTGGATCTGTTACATATTGAAGTTGTTGCCTGCTTTGGAATTTGGAGGACACAACATGACTCGACAATCTTGGCTTAGTGAGTTAGTGAGAATGGTAAATTTTTTATTCAGATACGACTTTGTTTCTCTATCTCTTTTATCTTATTTTATTATTTATGTGTCTTTAATTCTTTGTGATTGACTAGTTGTCGATTCAAGACTATTTGTGGATTATGTGGTCATTTGAAACTCGAGATTTCAATTTCATGAGCATTGCTCAATTTCTTACTTTAGTTTGTATTTCGGTTAATAGTTTTTTCGAATTTATTGATTATTTTGGTTACTATTTGAACCGAACTGAAACCGAACACAATTAAACCGAACCGAACCAAATTTTTTGAAATATCTGAATAATTATTATATTACTATATCCAAACTAACCGAAACAAAAAATAAGCGAACTGAAACCAAATAGATTAACCGAATGCCCTAGTCTTTCCTAATTTGTCTCTGGACTTATTACATATGCGCACACTTGGTGCCTTCGTTAAAATAAGTATTTATTCGCCTAAGATAGTAAACATCGTAGGAAGGTTGGCTTGCTGCATTTTTAAATGTTGTTTTCATCATACACTAGATTTTTGGGGGTTAACCAGGGGCGGATGTATTAACAAAGTATGGGTGCACATGTACCCCAAATAATCTTAATAATGTTGTTTTCTGTATGAAAATACATAGAAATTTTTATAGGTGAGATGGTTTAAGGTTAATTGCACCCTCAATATTCCCGGTTCGAGCTATAATGTTGTTTTATTTTACTTTCTTACTATTTGTGTATCTGGAAGAATTATCTCTTGGATCCGCCCTTATTGATTTTGTAAAATCGACTAATTAAAAGGGGTTAATCTAGTCCAACGAAGAAGTTGTCGGAACGAATCGTTTGGGGTTAACTACTATACATTTGATTGTCTTATACGGCAGCCAATGTTTTTTTTTGGAAAATTTAGGTGATATATTGGGTGGTTTTAAAAAGGTAATTAGCAATTGGGTGGTTTAAAAAAGATAATTTGCTAAATGGGTAGTTTTTTGTTTCCTATTTTTTTTAATGACAAAATTAATCTTAAATTAAAAAATGCTTAATGTTTGGATAAGTATTATGAGAAACCTTTTTTCTTTTAATTTTTATGGATCTAATAAGAATTAATTTTTTTTATTATATATATATTTTTTTTTAATTGTTACTATGATATCAAAAACGTATTTTTTATAATTTAATAGATTCTAGTAGTGGATGGTATATGATCGTGGTGGATGGTGTATAGTAGATAGGATTTGTTCATGTGGATGTTAGTCGTGGATGGTGTATGGTCGTGGTCTACGTACGGTGGATGTTAGTCGTGGATGGTGTATGGTTGTGATGGATGATGTATAGTTGTAATGTAGGGTGAATACTAATTGATGTTAAACATATTAAATTTACAACTAACAATATCATAAACCAATTTTATTTGACAAAAACCAAGAATTTCATGATTTTGTTTATTTTTGTAAAGGTTAATTGAAAAACCAGCAAAGATTTAAAAACCACCTATTTAACAAATTTATGTTTTTTAAAATACATGTTGACCCAATTTTTCCTTTTTTTTCTTCTTCTACTTTTCTTACGTAATATAAGCCTAGGTCAGAAATGTTTTGGTTCATTTATAATCATTAATCACTAAATACATTTGTTTTGTTTTGAATAATTGCTTAACTTTGATACTCAAATTAGCCTTGGAAATATATTTAAATCAAATAAATATAATTTTCACTAAAATACAACCAACCATACCGCTGCCAACTATATTAGTTTATATAACAGCGTATAACAAAAAGAAGAGAAGGAAAGCTTAGGAAAGACGCTATTTATATATAACTAGATTAGGACCCTTATTCCATAGATATTTTTTAAAAAATTGTTGAAATGATCTAATTAATGTTATACAATAATTTTATAAAACATTATTTGTATGATTAGGTTTTTTTCTTCTTGACATTATAGTAATATAACTTCTTCTTTTTGTTCATCTAATTAGTGTTTATTCAATAGTTAACAATGACATGTATAATTGAACATAGGTTTAATGCATGATTAATCCCTTAGAACTCACAAAAGAATTTGGTTTGCTAGGGTTTAATCATAGATTGCATACTTAATGGAAGTTGGTGTGCATTACTTTAGATTTCATGTTCAATAATTAAGTTGGTACCTGAATTCCCCATGCGGTGTCGATCGACACACTATTGGTGACGATCGACACTGGACGCGTCTTGTTGCTGTTTTGAATCTAAATCTGAAGTCTCAAAAGCCTAGCCTTGCCTTTAATTGTTTAAACCCTCAAATCTGTTAGTTATTAAAAATTAGTAGTTTAAAACTCATGTCGTGGAATTTATTTAGAGTTTATTAATTTAGTTTGCAAATTTATTGATCTTTGTGGATTCGACACTTAGTACGATAACCGATCATTGTTGTGCACTTGCGGTTAGAATATATAGGTTAAAACTTTGTGTATCAAGTTTTTTGCGCCGTTGCCAGGGACCAATTAAAACTTGCATACTAGTTTATCGAATTCTATTTTAGTTTTAGGATTTTATTTGCTTGTTTTTCTTTGGTTTTATTTTATATTTATTATTTACTAACTAGTTTCTTTTCAGTTCTTCTCTTTGATTTTTTAGGTTTATGCACTTGAGGAGTGACATTTCTGAAGAGCTTTTAGACCACACCGAGTTAGAAAAAGTCGAAAGAAACAGCCGGAAAACTAAGTAAAAAACAGCCACGGTGCCAGGAGAAATCGATCTAGCGTCTATGTTACAAGAGATGAAAAGAATTGCTAAGGATAATGCTCGCATGAGAGAATACAACAACAAAATGCATGAGGAGATGAGGCGAATGCATGCTAAAAGGAATCAGCAGTTAGTCACAATTGGAGGAACGGATAGGCCTCATACTTTCTACAAGGAGAGATCACCGATACTTATCCCTCCTCTTACTAGGACGAACTATGAGATCAAGCCTCAACTCATTCAGCTGGTGGAGCAAAGGTCATTCCATGGACATGAGTACGAGAACCTCATCGATCACATGGATATGTTGAGAAGATTTGTGGGACTTCACAAGCCGATGGAGTGCCACATTATTACAACCATTGCAGGCTCTTTGAGTTTTCTTTGACGGATAAGGCTGTTGGTTGGTTAAACTCTCTTCCACCAAAGTCTCTCCACAGATGGGATCAGATTCGAGCTGCGTTTTTGGACCACTACTACACCAAGCAAAAGACAACCATCTTGAAGGACAAGCTTGCCAACTTTGAGCAGCTGTCCGGCGAGTCTTTTTGTGAAGCTTGGGAAAGGTTCAAGTCTTATCGCAGAGATTGTCCACACCATGGCTACACCGAGAGCCAACTACTTAGCATCTTCTATGATGGTGTTGGATGGGACTACAAAGCTGCCTTGAATGCTGCGAGCATGGGGAATTTCATGACACAAAGCGTGGATGGAGCCAAGGAGCTCATTGAAAACCTTGCTGAAAGCTATAGAGACAAGAACAAGGAGTATGATCGATCAAGGCGAGTGAATAGTGTGGAGGCTGAGTCGGTGAAAGAGCTTTGTGAGATGGTGAAGCTATTGATCAAGATCAATCAGAAGAGTGTTCGTTTCGCTGATGTAGATGTTGTCCAAAAGGAAGAAGATGTCACTTATGTAGGAAACAATGGCCAAAATGTTCAACAATTGTCCATACAAAAGCCTTTCTACAACAAGTCGTTCAATAGTAGATATCAAAAGTCGGTCGCTGAAGGAAGAAGCTATGGGAACACATCTTATTAATCTTCAGTGGGACAAGACAATAATATGGAATCAATGTTTGAGCAAATCTTGGATGGACAACAAAAGTTGACAGTTACATTCAATGGGAAAACTGACCATCTCTACACGGACCTTGATGGAAAGATCTCCAATGTCAATGAGAGGATCGAGCAGATGACTACTCACTTGAAGAAGATTGATCTCCAGGTAGCTCAAACGGCTGAGGCGGTGCGAAGACAAGAGGGATTCCTTCCGGGAAAGACCAACACCAATCCGAAGCAAAATTGCAATGCCATCAGTCTTAGAAGTGGAAAACAACTGGTTCAGAAGGATGAAGACATCCAGAATGAACAAGGAATGAGTGGAGATGATAATTTGTTCGGTATGTTTGAAGATGATGAAGATGAGGTCAAAGAATAGAGTTGTGTCGACCAACATCAGGAGGGTGTCGATCGACACCCCGCGGGAAAATCCCCGACAGAGAGTAATTCAGAGCCGAGTGTCGATCGACACACTAAAAAGTGTCGATCGACACCTATTTACGTTGATGCTCACACCGCTAAGGGTTCACCACTCTGCGTAACTCGCTCGGCACCTCTCGGGAAACAACTTCAGGGAAGCCAAATTATAAGGTGTCGATCGACACCACTGAGGATGTCGATCGACACCCTACAGAGAAACAGTCTCCAACTTCTTCTTCCACGACGAAACCAACCGATCAACAAACTAAAGCTCATGGACGTGTCTTCCAGCCTAGAGTACCTTATCCAGCAGCTCTCAAGAAGTCTAAGAAGGAACGAGAGGAAGCAATGTGCAAAGAGATACTTGGACAAGTGAGACATGAGGTTCCATTCCTCAAGCAAGTCGAGCAATCACCTCCTTTCAAACGGTTCCTTAAGAAGCTCTCTCAAGCAATTGTAGCTTCAAGGAAGGGGTCTATGCAGTCACCTAAGAGGCCACAGCAATGATACTAAATCATATGCCGAAGAAACTCGAAGATCCAGGGAGTTTTGTATTAGATTGTTCAATTCTTGATGATCGGTTTGAAAACTCTTTATGTGATCTTGGGTCGAGTGTGAATCTTATACCTCTTTCAGTTGCTGAGGATGGGAATGACTGATTTCAAGGCCACAAAGGTCTCCTTAGTCTTAGCGGATCGATCTATTTGATACCGCGAGGGAGTCCTTGAAGATGTGCCCGTTCGAGTTGGCAAGTTCTATGTACCAGCTGATTTCATCGTTCTCAAGTACGAGCAAGAGCCGAAGGACCCTCTCATCCTTGAAAGGCCATTCTTAGCAACCGCTGGAGCTCTCATTGATTGCCAAAACAGCATCATCGACCTCAACATTGGCGAGTTTTTTATGCGCTTCTACATGGGCAAGCTCATCAAGCGACTAACAATAGATGGCCAAACCTTCTATGTGGATGTCCTTACCGAGTTAGCCGAAGAAGCTTTGGCTGAGATACACCTTAATGATCCTCTTGAGAAGGCTCTAGTATGTGCAACGGAGTACCATTTGGATGAAATGACACTTGGATACTCAAAAATGCTTGATTCAAGTGACCGAATTGGCGATATGGTCTCCAAAGAGTTGCTGCCCAAGGTATCGACGAAAACTGCATCCACAAATGAATGGGATAAAGCTAAGGCACCCAAACTCGACCTCAAACCACTCCCTCAAGGGCTAAGGTATGCATATCTCGGTCCGAATAACACTTATCCAGTTATTATTAGCTCTTCTTTGAAGAATGTGGAGTCCACTCTATTCCTTAACAAGCTGCGCAAATATCGCAAGGCTCTTGACTATTCTCTTGATGACATTTCAGGAATATCACCGGACTTATGCACTCATAGGATCCATCTCGAAGACGAGTCGAAGTCATCAATCGAGCATCAAAGGAGGTTAAACCCAAATTTGAAAGATGTAGTCAAGAAGGAGATCATGAAGCTACTTAAGGCATGCATTATTTATGTTATCTTGGACAGCCCTTGAGTTAGTCCAGTTCATGTAGTACCAAAGAAGGGTGGGATTACAGATGTGAAGAATGACAAGGACGAGCTAATCCCTCAAAGGACCATCACCGGCATAGGATATGCATCGACTACCGCAAGCTCAATGCCGCTACAAGGAAGGACCATTTTTTCTTGCCTTTCATCGATCAAATGCTGGAAAGATTGGCCAATCATCCATACTACTACTTTTTGGATGGTTAGTCCGGCTTCTTTCGAATCCCCATTCATCCCGAAGATCAAGAGAAGACGACATTTACATGTCCTTATGGTACTTTTGCATATCGTAGAATGCCATTTGGACTATGTAACGCACCCGCTACTTTCCAATGTTGTATGATGGCGATCTTCACGGACATGATTGAGGACAACATGAAGGTCTTTATGGAAGACTTTTCCATCTACGGTTCCTCCTTTGATGATTGCTTGGCCAACCTTTGCAAAGTCCTACAACGATGCGAGGAGAAGAACTTGGTTCTTAATTGGGAAAAATGTCATTTCATGGTGAAAGATGGCATAGTACTTGATCATAAGGTCTCTCAAGATGGCATTGAAGTAGATAAGGCAAATATCGAAGTCATGACTAGTCTCAAGCCTCCTACTAATGTCAAAGATGTGAGAAGCTTCCTTGGACATGCTGGATTTTATCGATGATTCATCAAGGACTTCTCCAAAATCGTCCACCCTCTCACCGTCCTTCTATGTAAGGATGTTAAATTCAATTTTGATGCTAACTGTTTATCTTCTTTTGAGCAGATTAAACAGGCCTTAGTAAGTGCACCCATTGTCCAACCCCCGGATTGGGATTTACCATTTGAAGTGATGTGTGATGCGAGTTACTATGCCATTGGAGCTGTTCTAGGACAGAAGAAGGACAAGAAACTTCATGCCATCTACTACGCTAGTCGCACTTTAGATGATGCTCAAAGAAATTACACAACAACGGAAAATGAGCTTTTTACAGTGGTCTTTGCCTTTGAAAAGTTTAGACAATAGTTGGTGGGATCCAGTGTCACTGTCCACACTGGTCACATGGCACTCAAGTATTTGATGAACAAGAATGATTCCAAGCCACGCTTACTTAGATGGGTTCTATTGCTTCAAGAGTTTGACATTCAAGTCAAGGATAAGAAAGGCATTAAGAACGGTGTTGCTGACCATCTATCGCGACTAAGGAATGAGGAAGAGGTCCCCATCGATGATACACTACCCGACGAACATGTGAACATGATTTCAGTGATTTTGAGTGATGATATGGCTTGGATCAGGTCAGTGTCGATCGACACTACCCCTGGTGTCGATCGACACCCCGTCTTTAATGAGGAACATAGTCCATAGAACATAGCAGTGTTGATCGACACCTCTGTTGGTGTCGATCGACACCCAGACGAGGCAGATCCGATATTTGTCCCATTCACCGACATTTTCGCTGTATGTGCATCCGAAGCCCCTTGGTTTTCTGATATTGCTAACTATTTAGCAGCGGAGACTCCTCCAGCAGATTTTTCAGGTTATAGGAAGAAGAAATTCCTTCGTGACATTTGACACTTCTTTTGGGACGATCCATACTTGTTCAAGCATTGCAAAGATGGGATCATTCGTCGTTGCTTACCCGATGTAGAGGTTCAAGGAGTGCTCGTTCCTTGTCATGGATCAGCTTATGGAGGCCACTTTGCAACATTCAAGATGGTCTTTAAGGTTCTTCAAGCCGGGTTTTGGTGGCCTACTATGTTCCAAGATGCTCATGCCTTCATATCCAAGTGTGATGCTTGCCAACGGAAAGGCAAGATCAGCAAGAAACATGAGATGCCGTAGAAATTTATCCTAGAGGTTGAGGTGTTTAATTGTTTGGGAATTGACTTCATGAGTCCTTTTCCATCTTCCCACAACAACAAATACATTCTTGTAGCGGTGGATTATGTGTCTAAATGGGTGGAGGCCATTGCTAGTCCTACGAATGATTCTTCGATTGTGCTTAAGATGTTCAAGACGATCATTTTCCCTCGCTTTGGAGTTCCACGTGTTGTCATAAGTGAAGGAGGCTCGCACTTCATCAACAAAATCTTTGCTAAGCTTCTCAAGCAATTTGGTGTTCAACATCGCGTCGCTGCTCCTTATCATCCTCAAAAGAGTGGACAAGTTGAGGTTTATAATCAACAAATCAAGGAGATTTTAGAGAAGATGGTCAACAAGACACGAAAGGATTGGTCTACAAAGCTTGATAATGCACTATGGGCTTATCGGACAGCTTATAAGACACGTTTGGGGACTACACCATTTCACTTTCTCTATGGGAAAGCTTGTCATCTTCCAATGGAGTTGGAACACAAGGCTGAATGGGCAATCAAGCACTTCAATTTCGACATCAAACCGGCTGCGGAGAGGCGTATGCTTCAGAATAACGAGTTAGACGAAATTCGACATCTTGCTTATGAACATTCAAAGATCTACAAGGCACGCACCAAAGCTCGCCATGACCGCAAAATCCTCAACCGCATTTTCGAACCGAATGATCAAGTCCTTCTCTACAATTCTCGGTTGAATCTATTTCCTGGGAAATTGCTTTCTCGCTGGTCCGGTCCTTTCACAGTTAAGTCCGTCCGTCCTTATGGTGCTGTTGTGCTCTTGAATCCCAAAAGAAAGGAGTTCGTGGTGAATGGTCAACAAATCAAGGATTACTTTGCTCAAAACAAAGTCCCTAACGGAGAGATTGTGTCGTTAGTCGTTCCACCATCACTCTAAACTCGTGCAAATATCAGGCTAATGACTATAAATTAAGCGCTTGGTGGGAGGCTTGTGTCTTTTCAGCTAAGTGATCATTACTTGTGAGACGAACTCTAGGACAAGCCTTGAAATATCCAAAGGCCGATTGGTATTTCAAAGGCATCCATGCTAGTTACGAAAAAACGAACGATTGGAGTTTATTGCACCTTTCAATGTGATCAATGCATTAGGATTTGATTCTTCCATTCATGCTTGCCAAATTCAACAAGTAAGAGAATGCATTTACTACTCTCCCTTTCAAAAAAGTGAGTTATCACACCCATAGGAAGTTTATTCAATTTATTATCAGTATTATTGTTCTTGTATTATTCAGAAAAAGAAAAAAAAAAACAGAGAAAGTCTCTAAATGTAAATCCATACTTTTATATACTATTAGTGTTACTCAAGTCTGGGGGAGAGTAGTGAATATTTTTGTTCAAGTGTGGGTTTGGCAAGCATCGAATGGGAAGAGACTCTAGAACTTTCTAATGCATTGGGATCGGAGGAAGAGACAAGCTATGAAAATGGCATCGGCTTCGTAACAAGGCTGTGGGTTTTTTTTTATACTAAGGAAGTCTTTGGAGAAGTACAAGGCGGTCAAATTTTGGATTAGTCAAGTAAGTGTGTGGATTACTAAGTTGGTCAAGATCATTTCAATCCTCCAAGCAAGGTGAGTTTTATATTTTCAAACCTCTTTCACAGTTTGGTTTATGTTTTGCTTGAGGCAAACAAAGGCTAAATCTTGAGGAGTTGATATATCTCGTATTTTACCGATTTTTATGATAATAAACATATAATTATTTATGTTTTAGAGTCTATATATTATTATTAGAGTCTAAGTGAGTCATTTTAGGTGCATGAACGAGTTTTGGAGCTTTGGAAGGATCTAGAAGAATTATGGAGCAAAATGGAAGTTTGAGGAGACGAAAAAGGAAACGAAGATTTTTTGGCAAAAACAGAGGAGGGTGTCGATCGATACCACCCCTGATGTCGATCGACACCAGACGAATATATTCTGAATTTCCTTAAATCTCAAGATGAAGATTTATACCAATTCTTTTATATAAATTTCCTAATTCTAAAATCCGTTATAGACCCTATAAATACTTTTTTATACAGCCATTGTTTAGGTTTATGCATTATTATTTTTATAGAGAATTTATAAGGGAGAGAAGTCTCTTTGAACCTTTTTTCTCATCTTTTCTCTTTCTTAATTTATGCTCTTTTCAATTAATTGTTTGATGTTTTGGTTAGTTATGTCTGAGTAGATCTTTTGTTAGGCTTAGGGTTCTTAGAATTTTATTATCATGAAATAAACAGAAAAAAAATAAAAAATACAGTTGGTTTTTATACACTTTGAGTTCTTATAAAACCGAAAATTTGAAAAACTAAAAGAACCGAATTATAACCAAACCAAATAATTTTATATGATGTTAATATTTGTAAATCGAGAAGCCCAAAATGTAAGAAATTTAAACCGTTAACTGAACCAAAAGTGAAACGTCTAACACCATTAAAACCCAAAATGGTGTTATTCTTTTGATTTCTTTGGTATGATGTGCAAGTTTTCATTATTTTAACATAATACTAATTAGGAAATTTTAGAAAATCCTCAAAGTAGAATTTTAGACAGAAAAGACCTATAAAATCATATACAGAAAGTTAGGTTTTAGAGAATTAAAAATTACACATTTAAGATTATTTGCTTCATTTTTTTGACATTCTTCAAGTAAATATCATATTTTCTCAACTGAAAAAACAAAACCTTTTAAATTTAGTTTAATTTCTTTGGTATGGGATATTCTTGCCTTCTTAGTATCTTCTTAATGTCCGTTTGTCGGATTCTACGTAATTGTTATATATGAATAAAATTGAATTTGACTAACTATAGAGTTTACTTTTGTTCTCAACTCTTAGCATCTTTAATGCTGATGTATGCTGACAAACTATAAGTAAAGATAAACATGTGTAGTTGTAGTTGTCGCTGCTCATCACAGTTTTACACTAATTCATTTTGTTGGTCTTCGGCAATATATTGCTATGAATTTTAGTAGTAATCAACGTTCCCACTTCCCAATCAGAAAAACACAACGTGACAATGATATTGTGACAATCCACAAAACAATCATTGTTAATTTATTTGGCCAAACAAATATACTTAATGACTTCCCATTTACTATCTAAAATTAGAAACTTAATTGTGTAATGCCACTTGTGTTTTTATTTAGAGAAATTGCCCCTTTCAAAAATACCGTCATTTATCTTTCAAAAATATCCTTTTTTATTTAGGATTGATTTAAGATTTAATTTAGGGCTTAAATCTTGTACGTTAGACTTTAGTGCTTTACAAACTATTTGAATTTATGTTTGAGGTATTACGGTTTATATTTTAGGAATTTTGGATTTATTAAAGATTAAAATGTTTTTAGGGTTTAGAATTTAAAACCCTAAACCCTAGATTCTAAACCCTACAACCCTACAAAACATTATAGAATATTTTAAAATATTAAAAATGATCATTTAGATTGAAACCTAATATATTTTTTTAAAATAACACAAAAAAAATTAAAAAATATACACCAAAAAGAGGCATTTTTTATATTCTCCCTTTTATTTATTTTGCCGGCGGAATCTTTTCATTAATCCTTATGCTAAGCATAAAGAGTTACAATAGCTGAGTGCACAATGTCACTTGTTCTCATTGGCAACTAGAAGCGACTCTAGTAAAATATATAAAATACAAAGGCTTGTTAAAATATATATATATATATATATATATTAACATTTGTTAATACGATATTCCCCTAATCAAACTCTATAGTAATAAATAATTAATAAGTATAATTATAAATATTTTAAGTTAAATATTATAGTTTGAAGTTCATCAAACTTTATTTTTTATTAAAATATTATGAATAAAGTTTGATGAACTTCAAATTATAACAAATAGCTCTATGTTACAAACAAATTTATGAGTTATACTTCAGTTAAATTTTCTAATATTGTATTTTATTTTTTGTCATGTGCATGTAAAATATATTGAAATGTAACCGTGGTAACCATCCTTAAATTTTATTAAAAGAATTTAGAATATATTAACAATTGCTACACTCAATCAGAAGAAATTAGTCGGGTGGTAAAAGTCCGGATCACTATTTGGTTTACAAAAAAAGAAATATATATATATATTAACAATGGCACATTAAACTTAATAAAAGAAGTTTAGAACATATTAATATCGTAACTACTCATTTTATACAATTTCACTTGTAGTATGTCTTTTTCTTTTTTAAAATAATCATTAGAAAGTGAATTAGACGAAAGACACGAGACAAATAAACATAGCGTAACTACATCAGAAAAACGAAAGAATTTTGAGTAATATATAAGAAATAAGTCAACTTTGAGTTATAAACTATAAAATTTAGCAGTAACAAAACAAATCTTAAATGTGATTTAAAAAATGTAATAACTATAGAATTTTACCATAATTTTGTTTTAAATTTAGGTGGTCGAAATGATGGTTAGATTTATTCTACCACATACAGTTTTCACCCTTAAAAAGTGGTAACTAATCGAACCTATCGATCATATTGTGTTTACAAAATACTCGGGTTCCTGCTTGGGAGAAAAATACAAAAAGACATATATATCCATCTTTCAAAATGACCATATATAACACTATTATTTAAGTTGCTGCCACTAGCTAGATCAATTTATATTAGGGTTTTTTGAGTGATATGAATAATAGTTTTTCCGAGACCAATATGAAACTTGAAATGTATAAATAGATAGTTAGGGCCAACGTTCTAATTACCCATCTTGCAGTAAGAGATCTCTACTACTAGCTCAAATTCAAAACCTTTTTTCACCTCTCAGTTAAACAAAAAAAATATATATATATATATACTCTCTAAACTTTTTAGCCATGAACATGATAAGTATTACGAATCCATCAAGTTTCACTCTTGTTTTAATTTCCATTACGCTGGTCCTAGCTCTCGCTATACGTTCCGTGAGGTCCAAAAAAACAAAAGGTCAGCTTCCTCCAGGCCCTCAGGGATGGCCGATCATTGGGAGCTTGTACGACATGATCATGAACCGGCCGACTCACGTGTGGATGCACCGCGTCATGGAGAACATGCAAACGGAGATAGCTTGCTTCCGCTTCGCCGGCGTCCACGTCATAACCGTAACATCAAGCGAGATTGCGCGAGAAGTGCTTAAAGAGAAAGATGAGGCTTTCGCAGACAGGTCGGAGTCGTACTCATGCAATCTCATAACCGATGGTTACAAAGATATCATCTTTGCTTCCTATGGAGAAAGTTGGAGGCTTATGAAGAAACTGATGGCCACCAAACTAATGTCTCCTATAACGTTGAACAAGTCCCTCGGTGATAGAACCCTAGAAGCAGATAATATTGTCACGTATGTCTACAATCTATCCTCATCAAGGACGACCATGCAACCGATAAACGTGAGGGATGTGATCTTAACTTATTGCCACGCAGTGATGATGAGAATGATGTTTGGCCAAAGACATTTTAATGAAGCGGCAGAGGATGGCGGTCTAGGGCCGAAAGAAAAAGAGCATATGGACGCAATATATGACGCTCTTGATTGTTTTTTTAGCTTTAACGTAACGGATTACATCCCTTTTCTTAGAGGATGGAACATCGGTAGCGCGGAAGCGGAGGTAAGAGAAGCGGTTGGAATTATCAATAGGTGTAACGACCCGATCATCAAAGAGAGAATGCATTTGTGGAGGAATAAAGGTGGAAAAGAGATCGAAGAAGATTGGCTCGATCTTCTCATCACGGTAAAAGATGATCAAGGAGTTTATTTGTTCACATTCGATGAGATTAGAGCTCAATGCAAGGTTAGTGATGTTCTAGCTTTTTTTCTTTCTGTTTTTTCTAATAACTACTAGAACTGTACATCGATCCCTCAGATCCGGGATCAGAACATATTATATGGTCTCGTCCCAAGATCCACTCGATTTAACGACCTCTAGATTTTGCCTGATATTTTTATCACTTTAAGCTTTTAACTATTACCAATAAAACAATTGGTTTAATCTCTTGCGCATATATCATCCTGTATCTATAGGACATCAATGTAGCAACAATCGATAACACGATGAACAACATCGAATGGACTATAGCAGAGATGTTGAATCATCCAGAGATTCTTGAGAAAGCGGTAATGGAGTTAGACATTGTAGTTGGTAAAGAGAGACTTGTACAAGAATCAGACATACCACAACTGAATTACATCAAAGCTTGTAGCAGAGAATCATTCCGGCTTCACCCAGCTAATGCATTCATGCCTCCTCATGGAGCTCGAGAAGATACTAGTCTCGCTGGTTATTTCGTCCCCAAAGGTAAAAATTCATATTTTCTATTACATGTTGATAATTTCGAAGTGGCTTCTCAACAAACTATTATACGTTATAGATATATTGAAAGAAAGAAAAAGTGAGCCATAAAACATTATAAAAGACTGTCTTTCTTAATTTTTCTTTAATATGTTTGTATTATGAACGATGTAAATTATTATAATTAAAAATACACAAACTAATAGAGTCGACAGCGGTAAGGTTGGTTGTATTTTAGTGAAAAGCATTAATCTTTAATATAAATATACATAAAGGCTAATTTTTTTTTTTTTTTTGTCAACTACATAAAGGCTAATTTAAGATTTAAAGTTAGCAATTATTCAGAAGAAAAAAAAGAATTAATGATTAATGATTCAAATGAACCAAAACATTTCTGAGTTCTGACGTAGGGTTTCAAAAAAAAAGAAGAACATTTCTGACGTAGCCTCATATTACGTAAGAAAAATAGAAGAGGAAAAGACATTTATAACGTAAACAATCAAGTGTATGATGGTTGACCCCATAAAAATCTAGTGTATGATGAAAATAAAATAACATTTCAAAATGCAGCTAGCTTATCTTCCTACCATGTGACAAATTAGGAACCAACAAAAGGAACAATTTTTTTAGTCGCTCATAGAAAAAAATGACAACATATAAAAAAATTAGAAACGGCGGTGTTTAACTTTATCTTGATTCTCATTATATTATAAACATGATCAATTTCGTTTATTCCAACAGGATATATTCGAACATTACATGACGTGTGTTATTTGTCTGATTGCAATAATAGGTAGTCAAATTCTTGTGAGCCGTTCAGGGCTTGGTCGGAATCCTAAAATATGGGACGAACCTAATGAGTTCAAGCCAGAGCGACATCTTGGCAACTCAATGGACGTGACTTTGATGGAACCGGACATGCGATTCGTGATATTCAGTACTGGTCGACGTGGCTGCGCAGGCACTAAGATTGGGGCATCAATGACCATCATGATGTTAGCCAGGCTTCTTCAAGGGTTCAAATGGACCATCCCTAACGGTGCAAGTCAGGTCGAGCTTGTCGCGGCCGATAGCAACTTGTTCATGGCTAAGCCTTTACTCGCATGTGCTACACCTAGGTTGGGTTCATGTTTGTATCCAAAAATTCAGACCTAGGTGGTTTGGATGGCGAACCATCAGGTTATATATCAAAAAGTAAATTATAATTTCTTATGAAATTAAACCACGTATCAGTTAAACTATCATGCTGTAATAATAAGACGTACTGTCAATTCAAACAAAGATATATATATATATATATATATATATATATATATATAACCGTAATTATGTACTGCTTTTTGTAACGGGTACTATGCCTTATGTGCAGGCCATCCCAAAATTGTATGTGATGCACACTCAATGTAATAAATATTTTCTGGAAAATAAAATATGTGTCCTATTAGGCATGCTTAACTCTCTTTTCCATTTTTTTCTTTTTTTGAGTTGAACCTTTTTTTGTGCAGTTCCACTTGCATGTGCTAACAAAAAAAGAATACAAAAATCTCAATTTTTTCTTTTACAAACATGCAATATGTATGAGGCTGAATTCAAATCCAAATTGTAATGCATACTAAAAATCATGGTCAATTATATTTTGAAACTATACACTAAATTAATATCAGTAGAAAAATGAAAGATTAGGCATATTGTTATTAAGCATGTAATGTAGCATGTGTAAAAGTCATCAATACCTTTAATTATTTAACACAATTATTTTTATTTTGTGCTTCTTTCTTACTATAGTAGGTGTATTTTTTAGGAAAATTGGGAAAACTGACAACAAAAACAAATATAGTTTGGCATATGGTCAGAGAGACTCAGAGAGTATTGCTTGTATAAACTACAACATATTCTATATTACCCGTATGACATGTTCACACACACCTCACATGTTTTCTTCTTCTTTTTTTTCATTTATTCATTTTCCCATTGGTAATCCTCTCCATTATTGTTTTATTTGCTTTTGATTTGTTCAAACAAAGTTTGAGATTATATAGAAAAGATTCGGATGCAATATCGAGGAATAAAATTATGTGGAATTGGATATATTACTCTGAAACTCCACCAAGTACTGTTCCTCTACTTTTTACAAGGGAAATAAGTCGAACATAATTATTACTTTATCATTCATATTCCATTCATTTATTACACCAAGTACTGTTCCACTAAAAAAATTTTATGTATAACCAATTGCACCCGAAATTTTTCCAAACATGTCATCATATGATTTTTTTTATCATATGCTGGATTGTTTTTCATATAATCATGAATTTAAACTAACTTATATAAAAAAGGAAAATTGAAAAATAATGAGAGAGGGGAAGAAAATATCTCAAAAGAAGAGAATAAAAAATGAGTGGCTAGTGAATACGGTCTTTTCTCCATCCTTTTTGGTTACTCCATACGTTGCAAATTAGCTTAGTTATATGTTTAGTATCCAAGTCCAATAGAGATTATTACAAATCATTTAATCATTGCTATAAGTTGGATTGCCTTTCCTCTCAGGGACCCTCGGGGAAGCCCGCGGAAGCACTGATCAAGCACAACCAAATTAGCAATGTAGTGGTAGTCGAATGTCCTTGATGATATGTTCTCAAGTCCTAGATACTGATGCATGAAGCCTAGATTTATTTTTTCCACAACTTATAAATGTTTGTCTATAATAAAGCTTACAAATGATATAAACTTTCGATTGGGTGCTGGAGCAGAACACCACCTTGGGATGTCCTTTATACTATTCTTTTCTCCTTTTCTGGTTGGGAACATGAATCACAAAACACCTTTGGTTGGTGTGGTTATGCAAAATACAAAACCACACAATAGTACTACACTCTATAATAACCATTAAAGGCCATGACGCCATGTTATCAAACATATAATATACAATAAGTAATTTATATTTAATGGTTTTTGACAACTAAAACAAATCTAGGAGCTAGAAAGAGAAGAAAGAGCGTTTGGCAGGAGGACGTCCGACGGCCCTCATGAGATTAGCAACTTCAACAACTTTTGCAACCTCTGTTCCTCTCTTTGCCTCAGCCGTCGCTCTCCTCTCCTCTGCTTTCCTCTGCGCTCTCGCCACCACATTTTGCGTTTTCTCCATTGCTTTTGCTTTCCTCTCCTCTAACTTCCTCTGAATGCACAAAACCCAAATTGTTAGTTACTCATATATAATATCTCTATGTATACACACTATCAATCTTGCATTACTTCTTATAGCAAAAAAAAAAAAATCTTGCATATTACTTCACCATTTAGACAATCACTGAACCAGCATAAAATGGAATATTTTTGGCTAAATCATGACTACCAAAAATATCTATCCTATTGTTCTTTCAAATTAGGTTATTTCAACAACAATATATTTACATAGACATTAGTGCAACTAGATCTATTTAACGTAATATCAGTGCGTTGTGTATAACTATTAAAAGTGTACATTTACAACAACAAAAGATGAACATTGGCAGCTAAAATGAGAGGTATGTATCAAAAGTTCAAAACCATTCCTCACCTACATAAATTTTATGTCCCCACCTTATCTAATCGAATCTAACTAACCCTTTTTTTTTTTTTACAACAGCATTCATACTTGGTTCAGGAAACCAAACCGAATAAACAGGGCCTACAAAATACATATCATGAACTAATAATCGAACATTGCATGCTAAACTATCCGCCTTGCGTGCTAGACTCGCTCTTTTTTTCAATCATTGTGAACCAGATGTAATTCCCTAATCTATACGTCTAGAATAAGAACATAACAAATATTCACCTCAACTTTCTTCATCCAAGAATTAGCCTTGTGGAGTTGCTCATTAACCCAACCGTTAATAACAGCGTCTTCTCTCTTAAACCTATTATTAATCTTAGCCAGTTTCGCCGTCTGCCACGCCGTTATCTTTGCCTCCACCTCTTCCCTCCTCACCCTTTGCACCGACGAAGTCACTACCCCATCCCGACCCTGACCCGACCCATCCCCACTTCCTGGATCCAAACCCCGATCGGGATACTGTTCTGGCACTATTGCTAAAGGGTTGGTCTCTTCTTCTTCCTCGTGGATCCTAGTCAAGTCTTGTTGTCGTCTTTCATCATCTTCACGAGCCGCTTGTTCGTTGTTGTTTTCCATGGAGGATCCGGCTATGACTAGAGCGTTAAACTCTCTGCTTATGGTTGTGAAGTTCTCACCGGCTGAAGAGGCTCCTTCACTCATATTTTGAGAAAAGTAGCCTCGCAAGGCAGGCGGTGGAGGTAACGTAGTTGTTGGCGCCGGAGTTAGCTCGTGGATGTCTCTCACGACGGTTTCCGGCGCCTCATCTCGGCGGTTACTTGTGCTGCTGCTGGTGCTTGTGGTGGTGCTTGTGTCCGGAGACGTTTCTTGATTGTAGAGAGTCAACATAATCTTGAGAATTAGGGTTTAGGAATTTGGATCATGCATGGTCGATCTTTTCTCTCGTGTAGCTGAAAAATTTGGTTTTTAGCTTTGATTTTTTTATATTTAGGAGATTAGTAGAGAAAGATTACTAGCGAGCTACACGACAAAAAATGGATTAAAATATAGAATTTTCAAGAAGGTTATGAATTTTAAAGTATGATAAAAAAATAAAAAATAAGGACCACTTGGTGAAAACTACGTTGGTCGGGTAAATAGCGACTGCATTTAACCTTCGGAGACGTGTGTGTTTTCTTTATATATGATGATTAATTAGCAAAGGAACAAAATAAAGAGATAGGTTCATTTTCTTTTTGAGTCACAATTAGCCGATTATGGACTTACAAATACGCTAGATTACGGTCATTTTACAAAATAAAATTTTTATGTAAAGTAATGTGGTAATTTGTAAAGGGGTACATAATTGTACACTTCGTAGCAAATAATATTATAGGTTTTTCATCAAGATTTTTTATAAAATATTTGGTAGGAGAGACAAAAAATTTAAAGAATGAGTGTCGGCAAGTTTAGACCCTACCACACAAAAAACAAGATAAAACAGATGTCATTTGTAAGAAATTGTTGTCCAATGTGTTCATGTTTGATTAGTTAAACGTTCCAGCCAAACTAAACTATGTATGTCAGCATCATAAAATGAATCTTAATGACTTAAAGGAGATTACCATTTGTGCTTAGCCACGGATAAGATGTCACTTTTGATTAAATTCGTCTTTTTCTGTTGTTAGTGATTTCTCAATTAGTTCTATCTAATCTGTTTTGTCTTTTCATTCTATATATTTATGATGTATATAATTTTTCGAAAATGTTTATGATGTACATATCAACAACATTTAAATTTTGGATATATACCCCATATACATAAGTACTTATGAATATACATACGTGTTACATTTTCCGAGAAGGTTTAAATGACAACCACTGAAGTTCTAGACTAGGACAGTGTTTGTGGATGATTTGATCGTACAACATTTACATCTTTCTATAAGTCATTTGTTCAACATTCTGAAAACCAAGATGTTGGAACAAAATTTACAAAAAAAAAAAAAAGATGTTGGAACAATGATTGTATTCTTTTGGGGTTATCAAAGACAGAGAGATCATGCATTTTTTCTCTGTTCAACATCAACTTTATATTGACCAAAGCATTTTGTACAACGTCGGTTTATAAACCTCAACTAAATGTTTCATCCAATCTGGCACAATAGCATAGGATCATGATACACACATAAAAACTTATTAGCCAACTTATCGGTAACAATTCTATGATGATTTACAACTTATTATGAGAAAAAAAGAAAACTGTAACAAAAATAACAATTCTATGATGATTTTTAGAAATTTATTTTTTAATGTTGAAAGTTTAATGGAACTCCCTATTAATTCTTAAGTGTTCAAATCTTCCAATAGATGAAGTCTCTTCTTTTAGCAAACCTTTCTAGTTGACAATTCAACCTAATAGTATCATTAAAAAAAATTAGTTTTGCCACCTAACATGTGAACAAGTAAGTATCAATTAATAATATTATTGGACCATAATATATGCAATTGCATAAAAATTCAACACCTAAATCCGACTTTATTTTAAAACTTACGCATACACTTAAATCACATTTTAACAAATGTAAAATGAAAATAAGTTAAATTAAAATTTAAGAGTCACCCGTTCAGTCTCTGTCTCTGTCGCTACGAGAGGCAAGCTTCACACCTACATCGTGTGACTCGGTCATCTTCAAGTTGTCTTAAGATTCCTTTTTAGGATGATCCACACATATTTACAAAAAGGGTTATAGTTCAACACAAAACTCAGGAGAAAAATTGAATCTTGTTTCTTAAATTGATTTCAATAGATATATACATATTGTGTCCTGCAATCTCAAAAAGCCTTCATCTTTCACCTCTTCCAGGTGTTCTTACTCAAGGTACAGAATTGGGTTTTTGTTAGATTTGGCTTATACCAATTGAGACCTTAGTTTATATCGAATCTATGTCAAAATGTATTTTTTTTTATAAACCAAAACCTAGAATTGTTGTTGAAAGTTAGATGTTAGACTTGAGTTTTGTTTTTTTTATGATCTCTTATATGTGCTTGTGGTGCCATTGCTCAGGCTGTGTTGTTGTTCTTCTTGGAAGGCATAGAATCAATCTATGGTAAGCCTGTTTTGTGCTATATTCACTCCATTTGCAAAAACTCAATGGATGATTGCTTGTAATTTTGATTCTTTAGTCCACAATTTTAATGGTTTTGAGTGTTGTTGTTGTTAGGGAGAAGCTCCAGCTATTGTAGTTGATCATCTGGAGAATGGACACTCCAATGGCGTCTGTGTGAAGCCTAACCTCTATAATACTGAGGTATCTGTGGATGTCGGCGGTCAAAGAGTAAGTCCGCTTTAATGTTCTGATCCTAATTTGTATCTCTGGTTGGCATTTGATATGATTGAGGTTCATCTTGTGTAGTTTTTTATCGGTGGGAATCATGAAAGGAACAATTTTTGTGTTGGGGTTCAGATTCTTGACAAAAACAGTAACAACCGGTGGGATAATGTTATCTAGATTGTATAAATTTTGTTACAATAAATTGTTTATGATGTCAGAAGAAATTTTACGGATTTGAGAAGCATTTTGTGTTGTAGGTTTAGTCCAACTGTGCTTGGAACAGGTCCTAAGCCAAGCAAGAGCTACTGCGTGTTTGTTCTTAAACATGGTCGGATTTTGGTTATAAAGAAAGGTTTGCCTCCTAGTGACTCCATCTGGTTCCTTGAGGTTGGTATTTGTTGCAACAATAAAAGATGTTTTAGAGTAACATTTTGAAGTGTTTTAGAGTAACATTTGTTCGAACATTGATAGGTAGATAGTCCGTATGTACGAGAACAGAGGAAATTACTAGGGAAAGAGGTTGTTGCTTGGAGTAAAGGTGTGATAGGCAATCCCAAGAAACCAATCGTTATAAGTGGTCCTTTTGGGGTTGGCAAAGGAACGCTCATATCGATGCTTATGAAGGAGTTTCCTTCAATGTTTGGGTTCTCAGTGAGCCACACTACTAGATCTCCGAGGTCTATGGAGAGAAACGGCATTGATTATCACTTTGCTGATAAAAGTGTTATGGAGAAAGAAATTACAGATGGAATGTTTCTTGAGTTTGCTTCTGTTCATGGAAATCTTTACGGAACAAGCATTGAATCTGTTGAGATGGTAGCAGATTCAGGAAAGGTATAAGTATGATAAAGCTTTTAGATTGTTCGGTGATGCTTTCTCTGGCCCTTAAACGACGAGATTCTCTTATGTTTACAGAGATGTATTCTCGACATTGATGTACAAGGTGCGAGGTCTGTGAGAGCGAGTTCTGTTGATGCCACATTTATATTCGTGTGTCCTCCTTCAATGAAAGAGCTTGAAGATCGGCTCCGTGCTCGGTAAAAATCAGACTTTTACCAAATGAGTTCTTGAGATCTTTCATTAGAGTTTTCAATCCGAATTTCTAAACAAAACAGAGGAGCAAATTCAAAACCGGCTTAGAAATGCCGAGGTAGAGATCAAAGAAGGGAAATCCTCGGGTATATTCGGTCTTATTCTGTATAATGACAACCTTGAGGAATGCTACAAGAAGCTCAAGGTGACCCCAAGTTTTGTTAATTGCTGAAAATGTTGTCATGTTCCGAATGCATAACAATACTGGCTCTGTTTCCAGAAACTCTTGGGGCTAGATGCAAACACTCCTGTCAGTGATGTTGAAAGTGAGAAACTGAGTGGTATATAATGCATACATGCCAAGAAAGAAAAAGCATGTAAAACTATAACTTGCTTTCATAATTGTGTGATTCTACAGTAGAAGGGATTGATCTTCCTACCGAGTACACGGTATCAAAAATGGAAGAAAAGATCATTGTTCAAGAAGCAGTCGAAGCAAAAGGGAACAAGTAAGCACCTAAGAAACTACTGTTCTTATTGATAATCTCTTTGAGCTTGTAAAAGTTATGATTTGACTGTGGTAAATGATGGTATGCAGAATTGTTTTTAACTTATCGTCACTTAATGGTGGAGCACCGGGTAGAACAAGGGGGATTCTTGTCCACACCATTGCGCGAAATGCTGAATAAAGATGTCGTCTTCTTTCAGTACAAGGCTTAACCGGAAACATTGTTCTTTTATTCGTTTCATAACCGTTTCTTCTTGATTTCAAATATTAAAGCATTAGATAATGCACATTAGATTCAAAGACATGGAATGGTGATGATGTTGTGAGTGTTAATATTGTTCTTTGTAATGTTGATTGACAAGAGTCCAAGAATCAAAGTTAAGATTTTCTAGTTGTGGATTTTGATCAAGAATCAAATTCAGAAAAGCAAAAGTTCAATTTGGTACAAAAGGTTTATCCCATGAAACAATGATCAGTGACATTACAAGACTCAAAGATTTGAGATGTACAAAAAGCTTGCTCTTCTGTGTTTTGTTGTGAGAAAAAAGGACAGCAGTTACTGTCAGTATACAGTTGAAATTTGGAAAAGCATCTAATGGAATTTGAAAAGTGCTTCCAAAGAGGAGAAGACAAAAGATAGAGACAGCCAAAGAACAAGTTGGGTTTTTGGTACAGAATCTTCATGTGTCATGTCCTTTCATCTTGAAAAAATGATCTCACTACACCTCCCAAATATCACAACTGCTTTTTGCATCTCAAGTCTCACACGCCTCCTCTTCTATCATAGTTGTCTTGTGGGTCCAAAGTCGGTCGGATTGTAGTGAAAAAGAAGGTCACTACTGGTTCTGGTCCTGATCTTGTTCCTGGTCCTGATCCATCAGTACACTTATGTCTATGCCAAAACAAGCACAAAGTCTCCTTCTTTACTAGAGGGTCTCGATTATCATGGTGCTAATTAATAACCTTCATAGATGCTTGCATCAGAACATTGGTTCAAATTTTAGGCAAAAGACACTTCACCTTTAACAGAATCAAAGATCAAAACTAAGACATTAAGAATTTTATCAGCCTCACTACAATTGTTGTTAAATCAGATCCTCAAACTATACAAACACTTCACTCTCTTAGTGACTCATACAACGATTGACTAGACTGGGATGAATTAGTCGGCGATGATCTTGCGCAAGCAAAAGGCGGTGGCGGTGGATCAACAGACAATGTACCTTCCAAAACCTTTACTACTTCTCCCATTGATGGTCTTAACCGTTCGTCCGCCTGAACACACCAGAACGAGATTCTTAAAACCCGCTCGAGCTCCTCTACATCGAAATCTCCTTCTAAGCTCTTGTCCACAACGGTTTCTTTCCTCCCTTCAATCCATTCTCTATACACCCATTCACTCACTACTCCTTCCGCCTCGTACCTACCCGTTATTAGAACTAAAACGGTTTTGCCAAAATCTTCAACGTCCTTACCTGCAGCACATAAACTGAATCCGTATTCTGTTAACTTAGCTTCCAGATCCTCCCCGAGCAGAATGTTTCCACAGTTCAAGTTCCCATGACTAACGAATTCCCTGCATTCCGTGTGGAGGTAACAGAGAGCCTTAGCCACACTTAAGCAAGTTTTGGTTCTTTTTCTCCAAGTTAGCATCTTGCTTCGTAAAGGGTCAGCAATGTGGTCGAGTATAGACCCGCTCTTAGCGTACTCGTAAACCAGAAACCTCCAGCCTCGTTCGCAGCAATAACCTTCAAGCTTTGCTAAATTCTTGTGATGCATTGTTCCTATCTTTGATGCAGAGCTTCTAAACTTCCTTTCTTCTGTTACCGTCGCTTCCATTTCCTTTACCGCAACAACTTCATTCTCCGGCATAACCCCCTTGAATCTCCCCGGTCCTATGCTATGCTCAAAGTTATCAGTCATGGCCTTGATCTCATCAACAGAGAATATAACCACGCCTTTCGGGTTTGTCATTTTGGAGAATCGATCCGCTTTCTTCTTAGCTTGCTTCTTCTTCCTCCGATAGATATACACAATGATACCAAGCTGAAAACCAAGAAACAGAACAAGTGCAGTAGAAGTCACCCCGAGAAGACAAGGAAGACAGATACTGTGGGACTTTGTTGCAGTCACTGACTCTTTTGTACCATTATTCGTACCATTTGGATCAACAGCAATCGGGTTCGAACATGTTTTAACGTATGATACCGAACTCAGAGAAGGATCAGAGTAACCACTGATATACTGTGTCCGCATCACATGACACTGAGGACTTCCACTCCCATTATTCATGTAAGTGATTGCGGTACAAGTTGAGTCCTCTAAACACATCTTCTTGCATCCCAGAGAGCTAACCAGAGAAACAACCAAATCTTGATTAGCCGGATAAATCCCATACAACTCCAAGTTCTTGAACTTCATCATGTCTAAAGACTTGCAACCAATTAGGTTCTTATAAGGCGTCATACACTGATGATCCAAAACTAAAAATGTATTCGGACAACTACATACAGAGTATCCAGAGCTATTAAACGAACAAACCTGCGATCCACAGGTGGCGAAAACCCGACACTGATTCTCAAAAGCTTGCCAAACCGATCTCCAACCCC
The DNA here is from genome assembly GCA_900406295.1 of Aurinia saxatilis. Lineage (NCBI taxonomy): Eukaryota > Viridiplantae > Streptophyta > Magnoliopsida > Brassicales > Brassicaceae > Aurinia > Aurinia saxatilis. Next base: position 32,945 of record OVAP01000044.1, on the reverse strand, counting down.
CCGAATCCTCGTTCCACGAATACATCCTCAGATTACCATCCCTCTCAAGCCTAAGAAACCGAAACTTCACAGTACCATTATGATCTTCCCCGAGAACAGACCACACCGGTCTCACCAAATCTTCACCCGCAATAACCAAAGCTCCCTCAGAAGTAAGCACAGCACCAAGCTTCTCCTTCTTCTTATTCTTCTTCTTCACCACAGCTTCATTTCCACTAGACCAGAAACTAACATTACTCTCCCATCTCAGATCCAACCTCCCTGACTCCTCCATTTGAAGACTATAATAACTAGACCTCGAATTCTCACTAGCAGCTCTAAGATTCTCAAAAGCTAACAACTTTTGGTTCGGAAGTAAAGTATCAGCAGGAGTATCAAAGCTTTGCCACACGATCTCTTCACCATCATCTTTCAACAACACAAGATTACCATCATCACGAAGCAAACCAGAGGAAACAGATAACCGGTTCGTCTTGCTATTCCAAACCGGAACATTCAAAGAAGAATCAAACAGAACCAATTCTCCATTACCACTAAGCTCAAAGTAAGAACTGTTGTCTGTAACGGACACAGCTGCTCCAGCAACCCAAACAACTTTCCTCTCTTCCAAAGGGATGGACTCAGAGTTAAACCGGATACCAATGCTGAACCGGTTAGGTAAACCAGGTGGGTTGAAGAAACCTAAAGCAAAATCACCATTGTTTGATACCCACAAGCTCTTCTCACCAACCACAAGTCTTGAACCTAGCTTAATCTCTGAAACCACAAATTGAAACAACAACAACAACAAGAACACTAGAGAGAGAGCTTGAAGAAGCATCTTTGTGTCTGAATTAGAAGAGATCCAACAACAACAAGAGAGTCTCTGGTTTCATCTCAACTTTGTGTTTCAAATTTCCTGAGAGAAGCAAAAGAAGATATTAAGAAATCATTTTCAAAAGGTTTGGCAGTTTGAAGAAAAGATTATAAATTTTAATCAAAACTTTTTGGACCCACAGTGATATCAAATCAAAACCAAGTAGTATCAACAAAATTGACCAGAGTAATAAATAGTATTGTTGAAAGAAAGAAACTGAACTTTCTAAGAAGAAGAAATGTGTGAGAGGATAGGCTATTACTGTAAAGATTGACCACAAAACAGAGACTTTAAGCTTCCAAAAATGGGACCCAATATTATACAAGAATTTTCAGAGAGTTTTAAAAACAGTGAAGACGCACTAAACCCAGTAGGTGGATGATGAAGAAGAAGAAGAAGATACAAGTGGTGGTGGTGGATAATGTGATGAGAAAATCTGGGAATAGTGAATCTGATAAATTTTTGTAAAGAGCTTCTTCTCTTTTGTATGGTATAGTGTGAACAGGGAAGTTTGGTAATGGAAACATTTTATTTTTGTAAGGGCTTTAAATGAAATTTGTCGTTTTTTTTTTACGAGTTGTCATTTAAAGAATGCAAACAAACGAATGTAGTAATTTTGTAGGGGGAGGGGTCAGAATGTCACATTATTTACTGAAGTCTGAGCATGAGAATATCTAGGTTGTTTAATTTAATGTTTAATAAAAATTTGAAAATCTTTTGAATGTTCCAAAGTTTACCTCTGAAGTTTGTTACCTATGATAATAGTTGTTTTTTTTAACTGAAGTATAAGCATGAGAATATCTGGTTCCAAGTTTTTGAAAATCTTTTGAATGTTTTTAAGTTACCTCTGACTCTGATAATAGTACAAGTTTAGTATTGAGATGATTCAACATCCTATTTCTAATGAAAAGAAAATTTTGAATCTTAAATTTGTAGAAAGGAAATCCAAATGATATTTTCATTTCATAATTTGTACTACTTGAAAAAATTGATGTGGTGAATTTGAAACAGTAGTATTTTGGGATATTTCTCTTTATAATACTTTTTAGCTTTGAAGCCGAGCTAAAATTTTATTTGATACTAGTCAGCCCGACTCAATGAAAATTAGGGCCCTGAGCTAAATGCAAAAATGGGTCCTAATATCTAGCTTAAAAAAAAATAAAAAAATTGGGCCCTATTTAACATGAAAAATATTTGACATGGGCCCTGGACCCGGTGCAAAAGCACCGTCCGCCCACCATCAGAGCCGGGCCTAATACTAGTATGTTTAGATTTTTCTCAAAAATTTTGTATTGTTAATAAAAAAAATAAACGATTTGAAATACAATGGAATATTGGTAATAAATCGAGTTAGGTTTTTATGTATATGTATTTAGTAAATTATTAAGTTGTAATTATCTCGGTCTACCATATTCACAAGTCGAGTTTAGATTGTTAGGGGGACATAATAGCTAGTACTAAATATGGTCTCTATTAGTTAGCATATAAACAACTGTTGACATATAAACAAATCATTGATATAGACAATTATTAGTTAGCATGTAAAAATGATCTATTAGCTTAGCTAGCAAAAATTATAGCAAAAGAACAAATTTGTTAGCCGGCTCTCTCTGTTAATTAAGTAGTTAAGTTTAGTACCAGTCTCTTACTTAATTCACACTTAAAATAATTAGTCAACTTTTAGCAAAACAAACAGTTAACTTTTGATTTCCAGAGACACGTACACTACAGTCTCCAGTCTCCACAATGAGAAACTTTTTATCAGTGATCCCTCGACGTCATTTGTTCTCTTGATCTCTAATTACATTTTAGATAACAACGATAATAATTGTGACTATAAAAGTACCAATAATTCTAGCCAAATGTTTTAAAAAGTAACAATAATTACGATTTATGAAATGTAACGTCCCTTCTAATGATTTGATAATAGACTAAGAATTCGATGGATTCACATAGGATCCTATATTTCGTCGGTACGGAATTCAATAGATGAGTTTAATTTGTTTTTTATTAAGATTTTAATTAGTCACGCTCATATCTCAGTTTTCTCACTAATCTCTCACTTTTTCTTTTTTTTAATATAAGAACATACAAGAATACATATTTATACAATGAGAATGAGCATAATAGTTCTAACACATATCACTAAATTACAAATTCTAATCTAATGTCTCATTCTTTTACTTCTTTTTTTTTAATTTGTCAATTTATACAACTTAATTGATCAACACCAAAAAAAGTATAATAAGGTTTTCTTTTCTTAAAGTATCATCAACATACTAAAATTTTCAAATTATCATAATTTTTTTGTTTATGAAGGATGCACCGTTTTTCATTTTTAACATCATTTTAGGACTATATATGCTTTCTATTTTTTTGTTATACTATTTATGAGAAAAAACAAACCTAAAGACATCATATTTCTAGAGTGTTTTTGACAAAATTTATATATCAAACAAAGATAGATGGGCAATATGTTGAAAATATCTCATTGTACTCCATATCAAACAATTATTTTCAGCGTTGCATTTTCTATTGTCTGATACTTTTCTTTTGTATTTTCTGCTTGCTCTTACATATTATAGTTTACTACTATAACTGAGATATAAAAAAAGAGAGTCGGCAAATGAAAATTTTTTAAAAAATTTAGTGCTATTGGAAGATTTGAAATTAGGTGATTAAATAATTAGAAGTATTAGCTTTAGACAGGGAGGGTTTGACGAGTTGCTGCCTCGGTAGAAGAATGTCGGGCCCTATCAGTCTAGCACGTGTGTCTACTCTTACATCAAATCACTTGCTTCTCTTTTTAGTTTGATTCAAAATTATTATTACAATAACACTTACATTTTTTTTATTTAAACATGGCCAACTTGTTGGATTAATCGAGTTTTAGCTCGGTTACAAATTAAGTGTTGGTAGCAATATACTAAGAAAGAACAATTTATCTCTTTCTTAGTTTAAACTTGTACAATGAGAAAAGTGGAATGTTATGGCTATGTAGACAATCACAAGCTACATGAACTGATATAAGAGTTAGGAAACATTGTAAAACTAGTTGGTCTTGATTCTTGAAGATGCTGAATTGGACAGAGGAGCTAGACTGATTCTCAACATAACAAAGGAGTAAAGGATTCTAAGGAGATAACATTGAATAATGTACTCGATCGAATCTATCCAAAGCTTGGATAAATCCTAAAACTGTGATATCAGGTATATGAGTATCGACAGATTTTTATGTTACAAGAAAAACTGAAGGAGCTTAATTGTAGTGTGTGGTTTCTATTAGCATCGTGCGGTTAACTTATCGTTAGCATTCACAATATCATTATATTTGTAAAAAAAAACACTTGTTCTACTACATATGTTTTCACTATACAAACCACTTAGAACCATTGTTTTGAGAAGTTATGTGTCAGATCTTGTTACATCATCTACATCTTTAAGATTCTTGCATTTTCAGAAAGATTGAGAACGATTTTTGTAGTTCCCTGTGGAAAATATTACAAAAATCATGGATGAGTGGAAGACGTGAGAGATTCCCTTTGTTAAACTTTTAGACTCTTTTCATTTATTAAGTTTGATAAAGAGGACTTTCTTTCACTCCTTTCTAGTAGAGAAATAATGCAGATAGCTTTGTCATAAAGCCCATGCGTAATGCGTTACATGCAGATTATTACAACCCGTGATTATTAAAAATGTAAAAAAGAAAGATCAGGTAATCTCATTTCTATTATCTTTTGTATTTATATAATACCCTTTAATAATTGGTTCATAAAAAAGGAAATGATCATACAAAGTCAAAGCAATAACCAGAAAGGATCTGGGGGATTGGAGAATATGCAAATAAAGAGGATGGATGGGTCTGTCATATTGAATATACATAGGGTCGGTCCATTAATTCATCACTCATCCAAACAATTTAGCACGGAGTAGTTGAACTAATTGCTTCCCTTTTTGTAATTATTTAATTAAGAAAAATTAGCTACCAATAAATCGACAACTTCACAAACACTAGTGTGTCAAATAAATAATTTTTTTATTTATAGTTCAAACCAATAAACCATGTGACAAAAAAAAACATATATATATACATAAAATCGGTTGTATAATCGGTTATTTTATTTTTAACACGTTTTATCTCTATTTTCTCTTCCACAAATGAATGATTTGTTATAAAAACTATAATTTATTAGTATACTTTATAATTCATTACATTGATGCATGAATTTTCTTTCAAATTAGGGGTTTAACCACTTATACCCATTTTTTTACTTCATTAATCACATATGCCCACCTTCTTTCCTTTTAGTTATTTTTCTTGTGAAAAGTCTAAAATACCTCTATTTAAATAGTAGCTATCTATGAGATTTTAAGGTTTATGATCTAGGGTTTAGGGTTTAAAAACCCTAAACCCTAAAATCCAAAACCCTAAAAAGTCTTCCCACCCCTAATAAACCATAACCTCATAAAATATAAACCCTAAATCCTAACAATTAAACCCTAATAGTTATTAAAAATTAAATCCTAAGTTTATAAGGGTTTAACCCTAAATCCTAAACCCTATGAAAATCATAAACTTTATAATTTTACTAAACCTTAAATCCTAAAATTCTAAACCCTAACAAATATATCATTTATAATGAAAAATAGTTTTAGTAAATAAAGGGTATAATGGTATTAAAATAAAAAGAGGTGGATATATGTGATTAAAAAAAAAAAAGGTGTGGTTATATGTGGTTAGTGGATATGGAAAGTTGGGTATATTTGTCATTCTATTTCAAATTAATGCTTGTTGTTCTCAAACTCAAAATTCCCTTTCTACACATACTTCAACTCAAGGAAAGATATATTTATCAATCATCCTCTCTTATCATCAAAAGTTCATAACTATATACACTAATACACATCCGAATGGGCTTAACTAGTTGGGCCACAAGTGCAACAACAAGAAAAAACAACTGGAGCATGTATGTATACTTAGCTCTCTAAATTTTCCTTTGTGTTGTATATTCTTAATCAATCCTTCTTGAAAACCCTAACCAAAAGAAAATGCCACGAAGTGAGTGGTAATATATCATTTTGGTAGCTAGAAGACTCTCACGAGATGTATCATCTGGAGGCTAGGAGCTCGTTAAACTGATTGTGCAATCACGTGAAACCACAAACTTAACACCTAGTCAAACATCACCACTTTAACGAGTTGTGATACACCGGAAAAAGACTACTATCATATTTCTGTCATATTTGCATACTACAAGTCTATACAACCTTCAAGATGTTATTGAACTCGGCCTAATATGTTATGGTCTCACTTGTCTTGACCTATTGGGTGATGATTTGGGCTTGGAGTTTGATTTCTTGATTCTCTCCTTTCACGAAACCTCACAAACTTGTGTTTTTTTACGACTATTTTTTTATTTTGTGGTTGATGACTAGTGCCAAAATAATATTATGCATCGTCTAGTCCCATCTTAAATTTCTATTCGAAATTAAGGTAGCAAGTAAAGGGACCCCACAGTTCCTTTGGAAAAGAAAAAAGGAAAAACAGGAACCACAAACATATATATCAGAAAAGAAAGAAAAGGATGCATCTACGGTTCGTAACATCCCATATGTCGGAAAATGGACCGATGTTAGGTTCTTTCGTTTGTTTTCTCTTTGTTCATATATATCATTTTTGACGTATATCTATGTTCCATATATCTTCCATGTTTTACGTGTACCCTGTTCCATATACCATATTAATTTACACACGCATAACAATAACTATTTTGGTTTTCTTTTTAAAAAGATTTTTTCATTGCCACAAACAGAAAAAATATTTAGAAAGTCGAAATTAGGATTTTTAGAAAGTGGAATACTTGTAAAAAATTATTAGAAGTGGACTAATAGTTTCAACGGAAAATTTGTTTTGTGGAATTATTTTAAAACTCGTATTGGAATAATGGAGATAGAGAATGATTCGTGGACAGACAGATCACTTGATGAAATGATTCTAAAGATATTAATATGACGACGATTTTAGTTGAAACAAAAATATATTAAAATTAAACTGATCGGTAAAAAGATTAAATATTATACTATTGAAAATTGCATATTATATAATTTCTTTTAATTTTGTAAATTATATTCTTTTAAACACACATATGTGTGGGTGCGTGGGTGTGTTTTGATATATAACATTCAGAAGCTGAATTTCATTAATATATTATTTATTTACAAATTTAATAGATAGGTTGATTACCAGAACATATTTAAGAAAATAAATAAACGATCATATGTTTGTCCCTCTATGTATTATGTCCACACTCAACATCAAAATACATCACCAAGCTTCTTGAAAGCGAAACATATCTCTATTCGGTAGCCATCTTACGATATGGCCTTCTCTTTAAGTTTGTCTCTTGGCACATATATAAATGTAAATTTAAAAAACTAAACAAAGCAAATGATTTGTTATTCATGAAACTTCATGGCTGTATTGGTACAACGTGGAATAGAATAATTGTGTTTTCTACTGCGAAAATATCATTTTACATATGTTTTACCAATCACAAAAAAAAATACAGAATATAAAAATAAACGTTGAAACTGTTAAAATAAAAGAATTAACATGTTCACATGACTTAGTCTTCCTTGTTTATTTAGGAACACATCATGTATTGGAATTTGGATATTTATAACCCTAAAAAAATTGTATTGGAATAGAAGAATTGTGTTTTCTACTGCGAAACATCATTTTACATATATTTTACCAATCACACAAAAATTACAGAATATAAAAATAAACGTTGAAACTGTTAAAATAAGAGAATTAACATGTTCACATGACCTAGTCTTCGTTGTTTATTTAGGAACAAATCATGTATTGGAATTTAGATATTTAAAACCCCCCAAAATGTGTGTGCCTATATAAGACTTTCCCTAATCTTATCACAAGAAATTGTGATTTTTTATCTCGGATCTTGTCCATGATGAAACGAATTATATATGCACCTTTATAATCATTTGTCTTGTAACATTTCTATATTTCGCAGTTAAAAAAAAATCTATATTTCCTAAAAGGAGATTTGAAATAATATTGTTATTGTGCATGCTACCGACATACAACTTATAAATGCTTTACAAAATCTATATATGTATTGCTGCCTTCTAAGATTTTTTTGGAGCCCATAAAATACCAACGATGTACTTTTTTGTCAGCTATTGATGGAGAAGTCATCATCTCCTACTCTTAGCTATTTACCAAAATGTTAATTTGCCCTTGCTTTATGTGGAATGTTTATGTTGCAAGATTCTCATCTACCTCAGTCACTGCATTTGCAAATACTAGCTAGAGAGAGTAACTAATGAGGTTGATATCTTTTTCTTATATGCTAATGGAGTTGAACTTCCTACTGTTTAAAGCAAAAAGAAAAATGTGGGCTGGTTCATTTATACATGCTATTACCTTATATCATGCTTTAGTTCTCCATTTTTTTTTAGTCTTCTCATTTACTAATTTTGTTTCGGTTAAATCATTATAATCAAACCAATTCTTGATTAGGCGGTTATTGGTATTCATATTTTATATTAAAAATGGATACATGTATGTATATTAGATTTTGGTCCTTTAATCGTTATCATATCGTTTCTTTAGTTTAGTTTTTCTATTCATCGATTATATTATAGTTAGATCTTTATAAATTAATCGATTTTGTGGTTTGGACCTTTATTAATATCAGTATATTATATTAAAAAAATGGTAACCGATTTTCGGATTGAATGGTTATTTATATCAATTTATTATTAGAAAAATGGACAAAAATATCTATACTTATTGAGTAAGCAAAGAGAATTGATACATGGATACATATGATAAGAGAGAGGAAGAAGTTGTGCCCTGTGAATGTAACAAGAGATTAGAGAGAGAGTTTGGTAAGTGTTCACGTGGAAATGAAACAAAAGAGAGACGCAGACAAAACACCCCAAAGTAAACACACTCACCATTTCTCCATTACTCAAGTTTGGTCACTCGGGTCCCCTTCCTTTATTGCATGCTTCTAATTCTCACACGCCTTTCTCTGTATTACACGTGCCACTTAATTTTTTCTCCTGAGATAGTTTTGGTAATGGTAATTTTATCTGGAAAAAAAGAAAAGAATAGTGTTATGAACTTTAGGAAAATTTAGAAAGAAAATGGACCACATATTAGTAATTGATTTAAACTTGGAACTTTTTATTTAACATTTTCATGAGTATAAGTTATTGATCTAGATACATATATAATATAGGATAGTCGAAATCACATACATTGTATATAATTTTTAATTTAAATGACTGGAAAAACGTCATAAGTAAAATTCTCATCATAAATAAAAACTAATTCAAATATTATTTAGAGAAAAAATTATAGACTTATAACATGATTTTATAACTATTTAATCGTTGAATTTTATCAGTAAAAGGTTTAAGGTTTGGTGATTTTAAGAATTTAATAAGCAAAATTTTAAAACTGTATATCTCATTATTTTAATTTTGTATTTAATGGTTCTAGATTTATTTTACATTTGGTAGTTCTATAGTCCTGTAAACTAGCAAGAATGGGAATTTACAGCACATTAACAAAAAAACTAGTTCCACATAGACCCTATACTCCTACTTATGAGACACCATATATATTGTTTTGGATTAACAATCTTATGGTTGATAAAAAGAAAAAAGATTAACAATCTTATGAGGGTGATGATTGGTCCTTAATTAATGTCGGACTCGTTCTACTATCTAGTTAAATATCCACATGATCCAAAAGGTCTCTCGTGCATGAGGATAATGCTTTTTCTTCTTTTTTTATACTATCATTTATCTCCTTAATTATTATGATAAGCATGTTAATTAATGGATGCAGCACCACTGAGCATTGTTGACAAAAAGAAATGTTAGCACTAATAATGATTAGTGTGGGTATTTAAGCTTTGCTAGTGCTTTCCTCTCCACGGGATGAGAAGGTCAATAACTTAAGCAATAATTATGTATGATTATCAATTATTATTTCAGTTGAGTTGGAAAATAGACGATCAGAAAAATAGACGTTTTATTAACACTATTATTAATGAGCAAAATTATTGTACATCAATATTTTTCTTTTCATCATTACAAATTTATAAATGCAAAATGTGAAATTTGGGTGGAAAGCTTTTAAAAGGCAAACACTTAACCATCACGACAAATTGACACCGCCTTAGAGACATTATTCTTAAGAAAGCCAATAATTTAGACTGTATAGAATGCTTAAATGTAATCCTATTAATTTCCTAACTATAAGATTATTAGTGAAAACACGAGTACAAAACAAGTACAACACGAACACAAGCCGACGGCCACCGGAAAGACCCCGGAGTCCGAAACCGGTTACAACCTGGAGTACACACGCGATTCCTAAATTATCTAGTATTACACAAACTACCAAAACTCAATTAAACCTCAACCTAATACAAATTGTTGAATAGAAGAGTTTCAAGGTAAATTAACCTGACATAACATCACCCTCGGTCCATCACACACATTAATAATGGATAACGCAGAATTTGACACCAAAGATAAAAACATATGGGAGAATAAGGCAATCCAATTAACAAGCAAGTCTTTGAACAGCCATCAACTACACGTCCTTTTTTACTGATTCGTCAAATCAGATGGAGTCACTGAGAAGGTAACCTTGAAACGATCTTTATTGAACCAAAAACCTGCAAACTGGAAAAAAACGCCTAAACCTATTCTAAATTAGTCTCGGTCGAAAACCTAACTCATAAATTCAAGAAATCGTATTTGGGAGAAATTAAAGAAATTGTGCATGCAAGACAACAAGACCAAATTAAAAAAAAGGAATTAAAACGAGATAAGTGAGATTAGAGGGCAGATCTGAACATAGATCAAAATATCAAGTCAGATCTGAAATAAATTCGATTCCACCGACAATTTCTATAATCCGATCTACCTATCTCGAATGATTCGTCCGCAAGAAACACAAAGACAAAGCAAAAAATAATCTAAAAAAATGGGGTCCGACTAATGTCAACGGTCAGAGACCATCGGACCCGACAAAAAAACAATTATTTTCTTTCTAAAAATAAAAGAGAAGACAAAGAGTTTTTTTAAAACTATAAGATTATTAACATTTCAATATCTATATTTGTTCTTGATATTTTTAAGATCACTAGTAATTATGTTCGGTTATTTTGTTATATATTGATAGATTTTTTACTATTTTGAGGTAAGTAAAATTACAAAAGCCTACTCTTACTATTGCTTTTTTTTGTGACCACTATACGAAAACAATTCCTAGGAAGTTCCAATTAATTAAGCAAGAGAATGTAACTCTTTCTACAAATCTAGAAAATTAGGATATCGTCTTAACTAAGATTCTTCAGGTTATAAAATAATCTGTTTAGAGTAAGTAATGTTTTTAGATTCTTCTATTATTATACACTTCCAAGCATCATACCAATTATACACAGTTTGCCTAATAGTATTCATCTTGTCGTAAGACTATGTCCAACAAAGAGTTTTAGGCAACAGAAATTCAAACTATATGTATATATAGATATTAGTTAAATGTAAAATGGTTTTTTAAAAGAAAAGAAAGAATGTATAAGAACATGTCCAATGGTGGTTCTAAGAGGAGTTATTTTTTTGTTTGGTATTAAAAATAAATTAAAATTATTATTTATTAAGTGAAACGTAAAAAAGAAACTCTTATTTAAGAATTTTTTGGAAGAGTTTAGAACCTCAATCTTAATTTAATATTAAATATAATAATTAAAAATAAATACTAACCCCACATGTTCTAAAATCTCTTATTTAAGAGTGTCTCTCCTTTTTTTACAACCTTCTTCATATTTTATCTATATTTTATTTTATATATTATTCTGAAACTCTTCTAAATTTTTTTGGTTGGACATACTTTAATGTTTTACTCATCATATGGTATTGGTAGCATGTTCTCTGCCCAGCTAGTGTAACCAATAAATTTTAATCTCTAACAAAATTACAATTTTTTAAGAAGTTTGAGAAAAACTAGAATTTAAGCAAACTTCAAAATAAGCTCATCTATCAAGGTGAAAGATATTAACATCTCAACTTAGTTTTTGGAAGGATTTAGGAACATTGGCTGTAGTTTTTTTTTTTTTTTGAAAAGCAACACTGGCTATAGTTACATATGTTTTTGTATGTGTGTATATGCTGGCATGGTGCATGGGCATTGTAACAAAATACACAATGTGTTTTAGTTTGTTTAAACCATATGTTGTTGGGTAAATTGGTAAATTATAGTTTATACACTATAGTGTCATTTCTGGCCTCATATTACATGTAAATAATTTTGCATTCCCCTAGACCATTGTTTGTGTCTCCATTTTGATCATAGGGTTGGTAAGAGATGTAAGTCTTATCTTACTCTATAAACAACCACATATTTTGTCTGTTATAATTTTTTTCAACATCTAATATTTGGTTACACATTGTTTAAGTGACTCACTGTATTTAATTAACACTATCAGTAGTTTGAGTTTTTGTTTTTAGTGGAGAATAAATGTAACTATTTCACACATTTAAAGTACCCAACAGCCCAAAGCTATATAATTCAATACAGAATCTAACATACATGATTATGATAGATGTTTCCCATTATTTTCATATACATATGTAGCATATTATAGATTATAAAATCAACTCTTTGTATGATTCTATCCTAAAATAGTTTTATCTGCATTTCATTAATGGCCACAACCTTTACTCTTAACAGACAAAATCACACAAGAAACAATTTTATTTATACAATATTAGAGATACTTTCAATAAAAAATTCATTAATTTGCATATATATAATTCTTTACCATCAAATATTTAATAAAACTTTTGCCACATACTAATGGACATTAATTTTGTTTGTTTTGAAATTAATTTTGAGAAATCAAACTATACTTCTCTCAATGCATATTTTTACACTAGGGGTAGTGCATGCCATATGAGTAAATAATATTTGAAAGTATATATAAGCAAATAGATTTTTGACGCGTAAGCATTTAACTACGTCATTAATACACATCATCATTTACACGTCATATATTTTAAGTAATACACAATTTATTTGACACATCAACATTTAATTACGTCATTTATACACGTAATCATTTACAAGAAAATCCATTTGTATTTCTATATAAGATTCATAAAATGATATTTTTTATTATGTTTTTCATAAAATACGAAACTTGTTGTGTAAATGATTTAACAACAAACCATTCTAACCGATTCATAAGGATTTACATTGATATTATCAACATATCTAATCACGGCAAACGACTTTACTCGCACAACAATGGAGATTTCACGTAAGTTCGTCTTTGTTAATCTACATAATTATGACCTTATTTTGATTTTGTATTTTCACGTGAAAAATTATGGAAATTGTTTGTTTTCATAAAAACTCAATGTTAATTAAAATGATGATTAACTATTTGATGATATCAGTAAAAATATATGTACAATTAATCATGTTGTCAAAACAATATGCGATACATTTTTGTTCATATGGTTAATTAATCACTAAAAATATGTTATATACATATATGACTAAATATTATATTTTAGTTGAATTTAAAATTTAGAAAGCAAAATAAAAAAATTAATCATTGAAAAGAAATGTTTTGAGTATATAAGTTATGTATTACTCCCTCCGTTTCTTAAAGAGTGTCGTTTTTACTCTTTGCACACATATTAATAAAACATATTAAAAGTTCTGCTTTGCCCCTAAATAATAGATTGTCTGTTCATATTCTTCTTTGTTTTGAGGTTAAATTAGGTATTTAGTATTAAAAGTTATATTGGAAAATGAAAACGACACTCTTTGTGAAACAAAAAAAATAGTCTAAAACGACACTCTTTAAGAAACCGAGGGAGTATCATATTATTTGCAATATACTCCCTCTGTTTCAATTTATAAGAAGTTTTGGCTAAAAGCACGCATATTAAGAAAACATTTATTTTTTTGACATAATTTACAAAAAGTGCCTTATCTTTTCAATTAATAAAATAAATAAATATACTAATATTTCTGGAAGCCAATAGAATTTAAGTACATGTTTACTTTTTGCATTGGACTTTTAAAACTGCTTATATTTTGAAACAAGAAAAATTCTCTAAAACTGCTTATATTTTGAAACAGAGGGAGTATCTTTTAATTCCCTTCTTCTACTTCTTAGATATTTAGAAATTTGGTGCTGTTTTTTTTTTCTTCTTTTATTATGACCTTTAGTTTTTAATTATTCACTTATTATTTGGTCCCACTTTTATTTCATTTCTATTCTGGTTTATGATTGACTCTCACAATTAAACTAGAATTTAATAAAATATGTCACGTCCGTTCCCCGTACGCTTGGTGGACGCCAGTTACCTTTCTCAAATCTCGTTTAATAAACCTCTTCAATTACGTCTATCCCCTTGGCTACCGGTTCCTCCCGTTGCCTCTCTCTAACCTAACTCCATCGCGTTACCCGTCCGTACCACCGGCTTAACCGGTGAACCCCGTAAAATCACAAATTGAAAAGTCTCGTGTCCTACTATGCTCATTGCTCAATGTTTTTTTTCCACGTGTCAACTAGCCAAAGGGGTAAAAACGACTTTGGATAAAGTTTTTTAAAGGGCTAATTTGGGAATTTATACAAAAACTTGATGAGGAAAGCTAGAGCGTCTCTAGAGATTTCTGTAACGAGGATATGTCCGAAAACCCAAATATCCAATCACATTCCGCCACGTGGTGGATTTAGGTTTTTAATACGGTGTAACTCCACCACACTAGATTGCTAACTCCTCTTAATTAATATTAAGTGGAATTACTAGAGAATTTGACCAATAGACAAAAGGCCTAATAGGATTACATGCGTGTCCACTTCAAATTTCAGCCAATCAAACTCTGCCAACTCAGCTTTCCGAAGCTACAATGACGATTTCACCCTTGAGCTCTTTGTATTTAGTTATGTCATGGACACATCTCATTGGCTAAAATAAAATTCGTAAAAGACATAGGGGTTAGAATAAGATCTTCATAGAGCTTCTTGTCTTTTTCTTTGTCCAATTTTTATTAAAAAAATTAATTTTTAATAGCTTTCCTTATTGGATAGCGAAATTTAATGTTTTTATTTTAGAAAACATTATTTTTTTAAAAAAATACTTTTTCTAGTGAGATCTGAGCTTGGGAAATGGAGATGGTAGAAGAACAACAAGCTCTCACCATTTCTTCTTCTTCTTCTTCTCTATAAACCAGATTCTTTTATTTTCTCTCCCAGATTTTCTCGGTAAAATTATTCCCTCTTCTTCTCCATAACACTCTCCTCTTCTTCATCTTTTCTCTAGATCTACCTAGAAAACTTGTTTTGATAAACCCATCGAATAAAGATAAGGTGAGATTTGTTTGATCATAAACCCAAAATCTTCTGATTATTATTATATTTTTTTCTCTGTAACATGCAACAAAGATCCAATTTTTTTCGTGTGTGTGTGTGTGTTTCTTTTTCTCCTCCTCTGTTTTGGGCTATTTGACTTTGGTTCTTGTGCACCAACAACAACAACAACAAAAAAATCCGATGAAGATTTTTGTTTGTTTTTCTTTATCTGATCGGATTTAGTTCCGTGCGTGTGTATTTCTTGTTCTATTTATAGAAGTAGCGTCTTTTACAAAATCTAGATTCTCTTCCTTTGAAATCTATTTGACTTACTGGTAATAAAAACAGTTCCTTTTCGGCAATAATCGTTTAAGACACATAAACATAACACTTCTTTGTCTGAAAAACATGACTTCACTATTCCGATCTAGTTCTGTGATAATCTTTCTGATTAGATTTGTGTTTTTTTTTATTTGTTACAGAATCAGATTCTACAGATGGAACTATGTGCTGTGGATCAGACCGATTAAACCAGATCGTGTACGAGGATAACAACAACAACAA
The DNA here is from genome assembly GCA_900406295.1 of Aurinia saxatilis. NCBI lineage: Eukaryota > Viridiplantae > Streptophyta > Magnoliopsida > Brassicales > Brassicaceae > Aurinia > Aurinia saxatilis. The sequence continues at coordinate 17,105 of OVAP01000044.1, read as the reverse complement.
TACAGAGATGAATCATTTGAGAGTTGAAACAGAGGATACTTTCGCTAGCTTGCTTGAGTTAGCAGCTAACAACGATGTAGAAGGTGTGAGATTATCTATCGAGAGAGACCCTTCTTGTGTAGACGAAGCTGGACTTTGGTACGGTCGTCAAAAAGGTTCTAAAGCTATGGTTAATGACGAGAGGACTCCTTTGATGGTTGCTGCTACTTACGGGAGTATTGATGTGATCAAGCTTATTGTTTCTTTGACTGATGCTAACGTGAACCGTGCTTGTGGTAACGACAAGACTACTGCGTTACACTGCGCTGCTTCTGGTGGTGCTGTGAATGCTATACAGGTTGTTAAGCTGCTTCTTGCGGCTGGTGCTGATTTGAATGTGGTGGATGGTGAAGGTCAACGTGCTGGTGATGTTATTGTTGTGCCTCCTAAGCTTGAAGGTGTTAAGCTTATGCTTCAGGAGCTTCTTTCTGCTGATGGATCTTCGACTGCGGAGCGGAATTTGAGGGTTGTTACTAATGTTGGGAATAGGAGTGGTTCACCGAGTGATTCTCCTGTAGGAGAAGGAGAGGGGTCTGGTTCGCCCCTTGATTCTCCGTTTAAGCTGAAATCGACTGAGTTCAAGAAAGAGTATCCAATTGATCCGTCTTTGCCTGATATTAAGAATAGTATCTATGCTACTGATGAGTTTAGGATGTATTCTTTCAAGGTTAGGCCGTGCTCTCGTGCTTATTCGCATGATTGGACTGAGTGTCCTTTTGTTCACCCGGGGGAGAACGCCAGGAGAAGGGATCCGAGGAAGTTTCACTACAGCTGTGTTCCGTGTCCTGATTTTAGGAAAGGAGCTTGTAGGCGTGGAGATATGTGTGAGTATGCGCATGGTGTGTTTGAGTGTTGGCTACATCCTGCTCAGTATAGGACTCGTCTTTGTAAAGACGGAACTGGTTGTGCTCGACGGGTTTGTTTCTTTGCGCATACGCCTGAGGAGCTTCGACCTTTGTATGCATCGACTGGCTCTGCTGTTCCTTCGCCTCGGTCGAATGCTGATTTTGCTGCGGCTTTGAGTCTCTTACCGGGTTCTCCATCAGGCGTGTCTGTCATGTCTCCGCTTTCGCCATCAGCTGCAGGGAATGGGATGTCTCATTCAAACATGGCTTGGCCGCAGCCTAATGTTCCGGCTCTGCTCTTACCTGGAAGCAATCTTCAGTCAAGCAGACTAAGATCATCTCTTAATGCAAGAGATATCCCAACTGATGAGTTCAATATGTTAGCGGATTACGAGCAGCAGCAACTCCTTAACGAGTTTAACAATTCATTGAGCCGTTCTGGTCGGATGAAATCACTGCCTCCATCGAATCTCGAAGATCTTTTCTTAGCTGAAAGCTCCTCCTCTCCTCGGTTTACCGATTCTGCTTTGGCTTCTGCTGTTTTCTCGCCCACACACAAATCTGCTGTCTTCAACCAGTTCCAACAGCAACAACAACACCAGCACCAGCAGCAGAGCATGTTGTCTCCAATCAACACAAGCTTCTCTTCACCAAAGAGTGTTGATCACTCACTGTTTTCGGGTGGAGGAAGAATGTCTCCTCGGAATGTGGTTGAGCCAATTTCACCAATGAGTTCTCGGGTTTCAATGCTAGCTCAATGCGTTAAGCAACAGCAACAACAGCAGCAGCAACAACAACAGCAGCAGCAGCATCAGTTTCGTAGCCTTAGCTCCAGAGAGCTTAGAACAAACTCAAGCCCAATTGTTGGTTCACCGGTTAACAACAACAACAACAACAACAACTCATGGTCATCCCAATGGGGATCTTCAAATGGCAAACCGGATTGGGGGATGAGCTCAGAAACACTTGGTAATAAGATGAGATCTTCTTCCTCTTTCGATGGGGAAGAGCCTGATGTGTCATGGGTACAGTCACTAGTGAAGGAGCCTACAACTGAAGCTAATAAAGACAGAGCAGCATCCTCTTCATCAACTGGTGAAAACTCGAAGCAGCCAAATGCGGTTGAACCAATAATGGACCATGCTGGACTAGAAGCTTGGATTGAGCAAATGAAACTCGATCAGCTTGTGGCTCAGCAGAATTGAGAGAGACCAAAGAATCACATTTTGTGGTACATGGCCTCTCTTTTATGTGCTGGTAGATATGAAAAACCTCTTTTTTACAGGTGGTGGTGGTGGTGGTGGTAGAATGGGTAACAAGATTAACAAAGAAGGAAGATTGAGAAAAGAAGTTTTTCTTTGTTTTTGGTCAAAATTAATTTTCATAAAAACAGAAGTTTTATTTTTAGAAGAAGAGAAGGAAACAAAACAAGAAGAAAGGGCTTATGGGAAGAGAGGAGAAGAAAGAAAAAAAAACTTCTGAATTTTCTTTCTCCCATTTTCATATTTTTTTTAGGATTTCTTTCTCCCATTATCATTATTATTATTGTTATTATTATTATTTTTTATATTATTATTGTTATGACTATCTTTTGTTATATGAGTATCATGAAATTAAAATTTTATAAATCTCTACTTTTTTGCTTTCTTACATATTTTATGTTCTTGTGGGGAGAGAAACGAAAGGAGTCTTAGAAGCTAATTCTTTTGAGACATGTGTCTATTTTAGTTATCAAAAAGACTCAATGACTAATTATTTACATGAGCATTAGTGCAATAAATAATCTAAAGTAAACATTTGGGGTGGGGCAAATCTTGATTATGGATGTCTTGGGATGTGGTTATGGGGCAGGTGAATGTAATATAAAAAAGATTCTTATGTTAAGTTTTTTTTCTTTTTGCCAATCTGGATAATTGATTAAACAACTTTGGAATATGCAAATTTTATATTTGTGTGGAGGTGGTGGCCTGGTGGGTTGTTTTAATATTTGGTTATTCTTCTTAATTGAGTTACATTATCTAAATTTAATCATTTAAAAAATAAAAAAAATCTTTCTCTTCTTGGTGCAAACAATTGCAGTCCTCGAGCTCACGTGATTGTTCTCTTTGGACACTTTCTTATCATCAATTCTTTCGATCATACAAAAGAGAAAACCAAGGCTAGAGCGAACATGTTTATTTATTTATATTTAAAATATTTTGTTCTTTTGATTTTTTTTTTTAACCGAGAAGACCTTACTAATAAAAAAATCCAGTGAAATAAAAAAAATCTGAGACTAAATAGACGATTACATAGATTAACTCCAGAAACAAAAAGAAAAAGTAAAAAATACAAAAAACTTTGTTTTAATAAAACAACTTTAATCTTAAAGACTATGATTTGTAGCATAGCGGTTGTGTTAATACTACCATTGTGTTACCATCTGTGTTTGAGTTTAACATAGTGCATTAATGTTGAACAGTTGAACAACTTGATCTCAAAGTTTTCTCACAAGTGAATCGAAGATCATAAATAATCGTATTCCACGATTATAGATCATTTTAGGATAAATGTACTTACAATATTCGATGATTATATTTATCTAAATTCATCTATCTAATCTTTTAAAATTAATGTAGCTATTGAACTAAATTAAATGAGTTTTTAATAGATTTAAAGTGTGATATTATTTCAACTAAAAGAAAGAGTGATTAGATGTTTATTTTTGTTAGAATTAAAGTGTAGTACAGTTTGATGTTTAAGTTGTTCTTTATTATTTGCATTACTTTCTTTTAAAAGTATTAGTAATAAAAGAAAGCAAATGGATTTGAGATGAAAGAAAAAAACAGTTGATCGTCACCTTTCAGTGATCAAACTTTCGGTGCATATGTTTGTTCCTAAGTGATTTTCTTTATCAACTTTTATATTTTAACTAATATATTTTACCAAAAGCTATGTGGGTGATGTGATCAAACACAAAGACACGAAACTTATATGCGGAGTATCTTATTCAAGATAACACCAAACCTATTGAGAATATATTATACTCACGAGTCACGAATAATTTTTTTTCTTATGTTTTTAGAGAATTTATTCATCAATTTATTCCTTTTTATATTTATCGAGAACGACATTTTTGTTTTTAGATGCAAAAGAAAAGAGGAAAAAGCTGATTTCGACTCAGCTTTAATAAAAACCAAACAGTAACAAAAAAAAAAAGAGAGAGAGCATAACCAGAAAAAGTAAGGTGATGAAAAAGCATAGTATAGAAGCTAATTCATTCTTTCTTCTTCTTCTAATTATTCTCTTTGTATTTTCCCCAAAAGTATTTGAATCTGATCACTTTATTGTCATTCATCAACAAAGTTAATACCAAAATCTACTTTGCAAAAAAGTTTAATTCCATGTAGAATTTTTTTGTTCAAAACGAACTAACCAGCTGAAAATTTTGAACACACAGACTATGTTTGCTTAATGGGCTTTTTATAGATCAAACATCCAAACCAATTTAAAGAACCAAGAAATGCCCATCTAAAACATGATTAGTAATCAAATCTCATATTCCTTAAAATCTGTCATGTAATTTGTGGCCTCAAATTTATGTTTCACATGTCTAATATAAGATCTGAGTGGTAAATAGTTGAATAGAGTTGCAAAATTACATATACCATATTGACTCGGTAAAAATATAGATGGAAACGCTTAAATAACTCAAAGCCACACAATGAAATAGAAATTCAACGATGAATTTCCTTAACTTACGTTTTTTATGTACTTTCTAAACTTTAGTCTATAAATAAATTTCTAAAAATATTTTTTTCTAAAAATAACATAATCACCCCGTATAAGATCCCATGCACAAGATCCATTTATCCTCAGACCTGCGAGAAACAATAAACAAAAAAAAGAACTACAAAAAAAAAGAAAAAAAAGAGAAAAAATCCTTTCAGGTCTCAAAACTAGCAATGGAGATGAAGAAGATTGCCTGTGGAGTTCTTTTCGCTGCTGCTTCCATGACCGAGGTTATGGCACAAGAGGTCGGGGCTCCAGCCCCAGGAGCTTATGCCCCAGGAGCCTCAGGTCCAGGAGCTGCCTCAGGCCCAGGAGCCGCCGCAAGCGGAGCCTCCATGGCCATGCCTGCTCTTGGCTCTTTGGTGGGAGCATCCCTCGTGTCCCTCTTCACCTACTACTTGAACTAAGCTTACTTAATTTATAATAAAAGGAAAAGAGAAACATTGAAGTTTCTATTTATATCTATGATTTCCCGAATTTTGTATGTTTTGTTTAGACAGGCTACATGAATAAGACTAAAGAGGAGATACTGATTATTCTCATACATTTTTTATGTAATGCTGATTAATAAAAATATATGTGTTCTCTCTTCTTGATTTTAAACTTGTATTTTTCATGTTTTTTCCTTACATTTCCTATCATAATCTTTTAAACATATTTTATATTCCAAATTTAGGATGCATATTGGACAGATTTATATATGTATGATCAATTGATTATATATACATATGTCCTTAATCATTAACATTCAATTAGGGAATGGAAAAAAGAAAAAAAAATCGAACCAAACCAAAATAATCAGAGTGAACATAAAATTTATAGCCGAACCAAATTAGATTTTTATAACCATCCATCAAATTCATATAATTGAGATCGACCTCTAGAAATAACAAACAACATCTCTGATACTGGTTCACTCAGTTGATAAGGTGGTTCAAAATCGATTGAGCTCTATTTGGATGCCAGTAGACACACGTTATAAAGACACAATGTAACGGTGGTTTGAAGCTAGCCATTACCGAGACACTCAAACCCAACCTAAGAGGGATTTCCCAGTTTTAGCATTTGTCTTCTTAAAATTGTAGCTCTCTTGTGAGTAAAAACGAATGTACCTACATGTAATACTGGTTTTTAATTTGAATATATTTTAATATTTTTTCCAAAAAAGAAAGAAAAAAATGCTAGTCACATACGTGAATAGGCGCAAAAAGTTTTTTTTTTAATTATTATTATTTTTTTTTTCCGAGTTAAGTCCAGGTTTATGGAACACATTTGATCCCATGTCTTGTTGCTTAAACTGAAGTACTGAACAACAATAACACTTAGTTGTTCCCCTTCCTCTGGCCTCTGGGATACGCACAAGCGGATATCAAGGTTGCACATGATAATATCGTTAAGATCAAAATATAATATCTTGATATCTTCGCACAAAGCGAACCATATAGAAAAGAAGAAACCAAAGCTTTTTAAAAGAATATAGATACATTTAATTGAAAACCAAATTTGAATCGAACCTGAAATGGATCAAATGATCTATAATAGGTTATTTGCTTCATTTTTTATACTATCTTTTCAAAAACCCAAAAATTTAAAAGGATGGACTGAATCCAAACCGATAACCGGATTTAACACCCCAACAAAAACATCACCTCATCAGAAAACACAAAACTCGAAGAAGTAAAGCCATGGACTTATTTCATGATCTACACAACTTATTTTCTTAATTTTGATTTAATCTCGTATGATTTTACGCTGAATATTCCTAAATTTCTTGGAATATCCCAAAATTCTCAGTTTCTTGTTCTGTTTTGAGCAGACCCCAAGTCCTTTTTCTGGGTATATTTGGCCAATCATTTCAAAATCAAGATTAATTTCTTCAAGGTTAAGGGTTTCAGTAGGACTCGAGTGTTTTCTTGCTATGAATGTACTCAATTGTTAAGTTGGTTTTTTGGAGAAGGAAAATCATGAAGTCAACCCATAAGAGATAAAGTTTTCGAAGAATGGAAGTTTACTACTTGAAGAGTTAATTTCGATTAGTGATGATACTAAATCAAATCCTATCAAAATTTTCTCATAGAAGCTACCAACGACTTCAGCCGTAGTAACCTTGTTCGCATCGATAGGTAGATTCCATCATTACAAAGTCATGCTAGATGATCGGGTTGTGCTGATCACGAATGGGCTTATGGAGAAACAATTTATTCTGAAAAAATATACCCGCGATTTCAACTATAGTTTAGTGGTCACAAAAACCTTCTTAAATTGCTGGGATGTTTTCTAGAATTTGTTGAACAAGTCTATTTAGTGAATCTGTGGAGGTCCTAACTTTTAGCTTTAAGAGGAACAAGATGTCCGATTGATCCAATATTAACATAACTATCCTCACATCGATCTAAAATTTTGGCTAAAATAAATTGCTAAAAATGTTTTTTCTAAAATTAACTTAACCACCTCCCATATAAATACCGAAGCACAACATCCAATTATTCTCAGACCTGCAAGAGATAATAAAACGAGAAAAACTACAACAAAAAAAAGAAAAAAAGAAAAAACCTTTCAGGTCTCAAAACTAGCAATGGAGATGAAGAAGATTGCCTGCGGAGTCCTTTTCGCTGCTGCTTCCATGACCACGGTCATGGCACAAGAGGTGGGGGCTCCAGCCCCAGGAGCTTATGCCCCAGGAGCCTCAGGCCCAGGAGCTGCCTCAGGCCCAGAAGCCGCCGCAAGCGGAGCTTCCATGGCCATGCCTGCTCTTGGCTCTTTGGTTGGAGCATCCCTTGTGTCTCTCTTCACCTACTACTTGAACTAAGCTTATATTTATAATAAGAAGAAATGGAATATTGATGTTTTTATCAATTTCAACCATTTTCCGATTTTGAATGTGTTGTTTAGCCAGGCTACATGACTATGACAAAGAAGGAATCATTTGATTACTGTCATACATTTTTTTATGTAATGCTGATTAATAAAAATAAAAATATATATGTTCTCTCTTCTTTATTTTTTACTTGTATTTTTCATGTTTTTCTCTTACATTTTTCTACCATAATCTTTTAACCATATTTTATACGCCATTTTTTTTAATCGACTATTGTGAGATTTATTACATGGACAATTTTACCACGGAAAATTCTGACCGATCCGAGATACACGGCATACGGTTTTACTTGCACAATGTTGAAGATCTTTTAAGTTGATTATGGATAGATCTATTGATTTAAACCGGGCTTTGTGAAATTAGGTAATATATATACTAATGAAGAAAAACCAAACATTTGGTTAGTAAGCTAAAATCAATTGCGAATAAGAAAATTTCACTCATTTAGGCACGGCCTTGCTTGCGGACCATGTAATACAAATGAAAACTAGTTATTTGGTTAGAAATGTTCAATAATCCGAGCCGAACCATACCAAAAATACTCAAAGTGAACTTAATTAACATTCATCAATCCAAAACCAAACCAAATTAGATGTTTTTTGTCCTTAAAATCATGGAATCATAAAATAGAGATTAAACTGTGGAAATAACAACCAACACATACGATGAAAAATTTAGCCGAGAAAACAACATCACAAGATTTGGTTTCAAAATTGCAATGTCTATAGAAACACATTCTGTCCCATGTCTTGTTGCCTAAACTGAAGGACCATATCACTTGGTTGGTCCCCCTCTTCTCGGACACACACAAGCGGTTGTCAAGGTTGCACATGATCATGTGTGAGGTGTATTGGGACTAGCACTGGCAAATGGGGCTTTAGAGATGACTTGAAAGGTTTCGGTGTGAAGATCGAAAGATAACACTTTGGTAGTTTGCTCAAAGATAATACATCCCTCATATCCGAGACAAAACAAAATGTTATATCATTTTGCCCTAGCGAATAGACTTTGCCTGGGATACAAAACCTGATATTAAGAACTTAAGAGAGAACAAAAAAGCGTATCAAAAACCATTCGAACTGATTAGCTTCAGCTGCAGGTCCGTGCCTACGTTGAAGCAAATGAATCTCTGGCCTACGGCGAATTATATGGAAAAAAACTAATTATAGTCATTTATATAACAAAAATGTTATAGCCTTATAATTTATTTTTATTACACTGTAAGTTTATAATTGTAGGCTTACACCCGCCTTTTGAAAGAAAACAAATTAAAACTAAGACTAATCATATAACTTAAATCTTTCAAAAAACAAAAACCATATCAATTCAAAAAACGGTTAGTATCATATTTAATTAAACTATCACTGATATAATATTTTCAATTAAATTTAGAAGCTTTTTTTTGCATATTCATAAATTTGTTGATGATTCCAGTTTCATTCACATATGAAGAAAAGTTGAAGACTTCTATTTCACTTAGATATGTTATATTATTTGGCTTTGTCCATCAAAATAACTAGTCGAAAATGGTGACTAGAAAACTTGATAGCAATTTTGTAAGAAAATGACAATTGTAAAAACATGTTTAATGTTTTCAGTCTAGTTCGATTATAGATGAATAAAAAAATTTTAAATACCGTCTACGGTCTCTATTTTCCTAAGCACGGCTCTGTTCACCTGCCATACAAAATCCGATATTAAGGAAAAACAAAACAAAACCAATAGACATGATTTTGGTCAACGGGGGGAGTGTACTAATGAACGTAGAACCTCACATTTCTGTGAAGTACACCGTGTATGTGCACACAGCAGATTGTGTGTCTGTAGTAATGGTCAAACAAACACATCACCATAGAACACATATGTAAAGCCATGGACTTATATATGCAATATGCAGTGACAATCTCATTTTCTACTATTTATTTTCTTAATCCTGATCCTGTCATCGTTGGATATTGCTCTCAGTTTTCGTAGCTTTATGCGACAACTCAAAGTTCTCAGTTTCTTGTTCTGTTTTGAGCTGACCACAAGTCCTTTTTTTTTTGTATCTTTGGTCAAAATCAAGATCAATCTCTTCTTCTAGGTGGATACTAGGGTTCTACTAAGATTCAGAGTGTTTTCTTGCTCCACACGTGGTGGATTTTTTAGATGGTTTGGTGGAGAAGGAAGAAACATGAAGTCAACGAACAAGAGAGGAAGTTTATGAAGAATGGAAGTTTACTACTTGAAGAGATCATTTCCATTAGTGATGATGCTAAATCAAATCCTATCAAAAACTTCTCAGCTAATCAGATCACTGAAGCTACCAACAACTTCAGCCGTAGTAATCTTGTTCGCATCGATAGATTCCGTCATTACAAAGGTGTGCTCGATGATCGTGTTGTGCTTATCAAGAAATGGGCTTATGGAGGAACGATTTACTCTGAGAAGATATACCGTGATTTAGCAGTTTCATCTATGGTTAGTGGTCACAAAAACTTTCTCAAACTGTTGGGATGTTGCTTAGAGTTTGCTTATCCTGTTCTAGTTTGCGAATATGCGGAGGTCCTAACTCGTAGTTTGAGAGGAACAAGATGTCCTATTGATCCAAAGTTAACATTGAGTATGAGAATTGTTATAGCGAAAGAGATTGCAAATGCTTTAACTTATCTTCACACCGCGTTTTCAAGAACTCTTATTCATAAAGATATACAACCTTGTCAGATTTTCTTGAATGAAGATGGAACAGCAAAGTTGGGTGAGTTTTGTAACTGTGTTTTTATCCCGGAAGGCGAAACATTTGTTAAAGATGATGTAGTGGAAGGGACATATGGGTTTATTGATCCTAGCTATATGTCCAAGGGTCTAGTTACTGAGAAGACTGATGTGTATAGCTTTGGAGCGTTTATGTTTTTTCTTCTGACTGGAACAATACCACTACCGCGATCAAACTCTTGGACAGACCCTGATCTGGTGAAAGATCCAAAGCATTTGTGTAGATTGTTGAATGATGGAAGATTTGATGAGGTTGTTGATAAGAATATGTTGGTTACTGAAGGTAGAGACATAGAGCAAGAAAGATTGCAAATCAAAGCTTTTCTTGTGCTTTCATTGAGATGCATTGGTCATCATCAAGGGGATGTTCCAAATATGATTGAAGTGGCTAAAGAGCTTAGCTTAGAAGGATTGAGAGATGTAAAACACAGAATTAGCCTTTTTCTTATTAAGCTCTGTATCATTCACCAACTCTTAATGGCTTATATATAAGGATTCCACTTGTATCAGTCACATCTAAAAGATGAATTTCAAATTCTATGCTAACAAAGGTGAATGCTCAGAACCAGCAACAGTTTTGGTTGCATCCTCTCTTGCTTTGGCCCAAATCACAGTGTAGAATCCAATGCACAATATTATCGATCCAATGACACTGCCCACAACACAAAACTATACTAGTTATTACTGTCTCAAAAAGCATATTGCAGTTTATACAGCTATAGATACTTAAGAGTTAATTTGTCGCCGAGGTGAAAGATATGGTACCTCCCAAGGTGAAGTGCATCGCCGAGGAATATAGCACCCATGGCGGCTGCAATGGCAATAGACAACGGCTTGAACAAGGATACATATACCGGACCCTTCAAACACAGACCCCATGTGTGGGTAAGTGAGCCAAAGAATGAAATGAAGATTCCCTGAGACAAAATGTTAAGTTCTGAGCTAAGAAGTTCATTCAGTAATGCAAGAAAACTATAAGATTTGATTCTCACCGCGTATATGACTGAAACGAGGGAAATATCCGGTTTAAGGACCCAAGATGCCAAGTTACTTTCCGCAAATAAACCTACTGGGACTGAGATAAGTGTTGCAAATACGTTGAAGAAGAAGACTACGGTTATTTGTTCAGGGTATACTTCCATGACCTGTGTCTAACACCATATAGAGCTCTGCCAAATTTAGCAAGAGTTTATGTGTTAAAAACAGGAGACTTTCCAAAGTGTTTTATACCTGAATAATATACCAGACTGCTACAAAAAAATACTGTGAAGCGAGCAAAAAGCCTCCGAGTATCCACCTTGACTCGGATGAAGTCGAATTCAGATGAAGCGGATTAGATGCAGCAGCCAGAACATTTGGACCTTTATACAGCACAGCAACCAGAGCACCAGATATAGATACTATTGCTCCGATTATTTTAGCCTGAGTAGCAGAATTCCTCAACACTAGTTGTTCCATTCTTCACACAAGGAGGCAGAACCAGTTAGATTTACACTTACATACCAAAAAAGCAAGAGCCTTAAGTCCAGACTATTTTCAAAAGGCAGAAACAAAAGAGAAGGAGGTGGAACCTGAAGATAACAGCGAGCGTAAATGTGAAAGCTGGCGTGAGGTTGCTCATAGCAGAGGAAAGGGTAGGAGAACTATATTCCATTCCTTTACAGCCAGCCATGGACGCCATGAACCTGTGCTCCACAAGTTAACAAAACTAACAAAAAAATGAAAGCCAGAAAATCGCATAAATCTAGAGGCAGGAGCATACTGGTATTACCCGAGAAGCCCGAGTAAGAAAATCTTGAAGAAGAGAGGAGATTTGGCTGAAGGTAATTTTTTTGTCCTGCATATGCAACAAAAGTTTGATATACTGAACAAAGAGTAGTAGTTGAGGAGGAGACTAAGTACCTTCCAAAGAGGAGGGAAAGCGGAAGAAGGAGAATTGCTGAAACAGCGAAAGAGTAAGAGACAAAGACATAGAAGTTCAATCCTCTTAAAGCTGCAGCCTTGTACAGTGTGTTTGAAGAAACCGTGGTACATTCCACTGCAAGCATTGCAACAAATGGCACAACATCTCTTTTAAAGTATCTCCCCGCCACTGTCTCTTCTCCAGCTCCTCCCATGATAAGTTTCAAGATCTAGTTCTCTGAAACTTTCTGAAATGCAAAACTATTATCAGAAGCAATCATAGGATTGGTAGTTAATTTCGCTAATAGTCATTATTTTATTCACAAGCAATATCAAATATAATTAAGAACCTCAACTTGATCAAGCATATTCCAGGGACCCATGACAAGTATATTTGGGAAATGGTATGGTCAATGTTTATTCAGAATCAATAGACTATTAGTGACAACAACGTTGGATAATATCATATCATATATAATTAAGAACTCCAACTTGATCAATGTGGATAATGTCAAATATGATTAAGAAGCAATAGATTATTAGAGCCACAAACACTTGAAGATGCTCTCTCAAGTTTGCTTATCCAGTTCTACTCTATGAATATGCAGAGAATATAATAATGGGACCACCACAAAACAGAAGAATGAAGATTGCAAAGGATGTCATAGACGCTTTAACATACCTTCACACTGGTATGCAGAGGATGTGTAGGAGAAATTCTGAAAATATTTGAAGCCGTTCTTCGAAAACTGCCTAAAGCTATTAGAATTAGTTCTTTCTTCATAGGGACTTAGCTTAAACTAAGTAAACTTTCTTTCCTCTTCTTTGCAGATTGTCTTTATCTTCTGCTTGTGCCTCCCTTCTCCTAGTGTTCTGATACAGATGCAACTTCTAGCGATCGCTCTATCAGCCTAATCTCTTTTGCCACTTCAATCATCTTTGGTCTCTTTTCTTTCCTCCTCTCACAACATCTCAATGCCAGCTCAAGAAATGTAAACATCGATTTTTCACAAAACTGTAACTCTCCTTTCTCCCGTAAATCTTTCACATAATCATGGATATTATCAAGACATCCAAAAGATCCAGTGAAGGTAGCAGGTCTCCCACTCAAAATAACCAACAAAAAGATTCCAAAGCTAAACACATCTATATATTCTGTCACTATACTCGTAGAGAAATAAGACGGATCAATATATCCATGTGTTCCCATTACCTTATCTTTAATCCATGACTTACCCTCAGGGAGAGATATAGAGAAGGAGAGATCAGACAGCTTGGCTCTCCAGTTCTTGTCCAAGAACACATTCATCGGATTTATTGTTCTGTGTATAATGATCCTTGGAAACGCCGTGTGAAGATAAGTCACCGCGTTAGCAACCTCCTTTGTAATCCTCAGTCTAACATTCCAAGGCAATAGTTGTTGTCTGTTCTCACAACTAACACTTCCTCGCTCATCCATAGCACCATTTTCTGCATATTCGAACACGAGAACCGGAAGAGGAAACTCGAGACAACATCCTAACAGCTTGAGAAAATTATTATGATTACTAACTCGAGCAGATATGACAATATCATTGTAAACAACTGATTCATAGTCCTCTAATATATACTCTTCTTTAAATCTTTTGATCAAGTAACACCTATCTTGTATACTCCCCTTGTGCCAATCAAAGAACCTGTGACGAGATACATAACCACTCGGATCAAAATTCTTGGTGGCCTTACGGATTTGATCAGAAGAGAAGATGCGGATAGGATTCGATATACCGTTACAATCAGCTATCAATTCCTTTAGAAAAGTGTTTCCATTCTTCAAAAACCACTCGAATCTTTTATCTTTCTCCTTGTTTCTCCACAACCTCATCATTTTGAATACAAGAGACAATTCAGAGAAAGTGATACCAAAAGAGAAGAACACACAAGCAAAACAGCACTAAATAAGTTAGGTGAGATGGAAGATTGTTGGCTAATGAGGGATCAACAAGTATTATCACTAGCTAATGACGATGGTTGGTTGAAAAATCAAGACCAATATTGTAAAAGACAAAGACCTTCTACACCTCAATAACAACATGTCAATTCAAGTTCTTGAATGTCTTATTCAAATTGCAAGAATGATAAAAACAAAAATTCAAGATTTAACATATCAGTAAGATGTTAGCTCGTACCAATCAATGATCCAGATCAATCGTACCAATTTTTCTTACCTGTAAATACACAAATTCCATATTTTTCAGTCTAGATGTTATGTTAGTCCACATAACTCTCGAGAAACAGAATGAATAAAAGTCAACTTTTCCAAACTTAATTTATGAACAAGTCAAATTCCTTTGAAAGCAACACTTAATTGCTTCACCAGTTATCTACTCCCATTGGTTGTTTTTCCAAGAACGGGTCCACAAAAACACAAAATGTCTTCAATTATCTCGAAAACACATTTTGAAGCTCAAATATTCCAAGAGGCAACAAAAAGTGAAGGAAACATTTCAGCTAATCTTGTTTACCGAGTCTTGCTTGTTGTTTGGATATGAGTTGTTGGAGCAAGAAGACCGGACAAGACACTGAGCAAGAAAGATGGTTTATACAGAATGGAAGCATTTTACAGGAAGAACTCGTCAAATGTTGCAATGGTAAAACCAATCCCATTACAACTTTTTCAGCTGGCCAGATCCTTAAAGCTACAGACAACTTCAACCGAAGTAATCTCGTCGGGAAAGATAATTGTAATTACCATTTCTACAGAGGTACACTCGATGATAGACTTGTAGTTATCAAGAAAAAGGCATACGGAGGGAGTCATGTAACGAAGATTTGCCGTGACATCTCGATTTCATCAATGATGAGTGGTCACAAGAACTTCCTCAAGCTATTGGGATGCTGTCTTGAATTCACTTGTCCTGTTTTAATATGTGAATATGCAGAGAGCCTAATGGCGAGTGCTCAACAAATCGATCCAGCATTACCATGGAATATGAGGATAAAGATAGCAAGAGAAATCGCAGATTCATTAGCCTACCTTCACACCGCTTTCTCGACAACATTCATCCACAGAAATGTACATCCTAGAAACGTATTCTTGGATGTGAATGGGGTTGCAAAGTTGGGAGATTTCCGCAACTGCGTTACCATTCCACAAGGAGAGTCCTTTGTACGAGAGTACAAACTAGAGGGAACATACGGGTACCTAGATCCTAACTACATGTCAAAGGGAATGATCACAGAGAATGTTGATGTGTACAGCTTTGGAGTATTCATGTTAGTTCTGTTGAGCAGAAGAACTCCGGGTCTGGATGATGAACTGCATCAGGATTATGTGGCCCAGTTGGTTCAAGATGGTAGATTCTCTGAGATAGTAGATCCCATTATGTTGGAAAACATAGGTAACTCGGCAGAACAAGAGCTATGTAGAATGGAAACTTTTTTCCTACTTTCACTCAGATGCATCGGTTTTCGAGGGGAAGCTCCAGAGATGATGGAAGTGTCCAAGGAACTAAAGAGGATCGAGAGATCGTAGTCCAGTTAGTGTTGGTCTCAGCTGAATGCTAGTTTCACAACTGCTCCAAAATTGGTCTCAGCTGCAGAATGGAATGTAGTCAAATTTTCAGTAAGTCAACTTTAGAGTCTTTTTCTTTGTCACTATGTCTGAAGTTTCTACGAAAATGATCAAGAAAAGAAGCAAGACTTCTTGATGACTTTTTATCCTGTCTCCACTGAACAACTCTCATATATCCACAAAAGCAAATCCTGAACCTCTATCTTTTAGCCTTGAGATCAACTACTTCATTTACTGATGATGCGTTGGTGGAGAAAGAAGAAGTCAGAAGAAGAAGAAGCCGATGAAAGGCAGAGACTAGTCCAAGATAATGGAGAGGTACTTCTAGAAAAGCTCATCGAATACTGCGATGGGAAATCCAATCCAATCAAAACCTTCTCTGCTTCTCAAATCCATACAGCCACCGGCAACTTCAGCAAGAATAATGCTCTTGTTCGCCAAGCGAGTAACTACAAACGTTACAGAGGTATGCTTGAAGGCCGCCTCGTGCTCGTCAAGAAATGGGTAGGAATGGATGGTAGACCCTGCAGTGGAAAGGCTTGTCGTGACGTAGCAATATCATCAATGGTTAGTGGTCACAAGAATATCCTCAAGCTGTTAGGATGTTGTCTCGAGTTTCCTTATCTTGTTCTAGTCTATGAGTATGCAGAGAGTATAATATGCAGACCACAAGATAAACCACAATATCAATTCGATGAGAATTTACCATGGCATATGAGAGTGAAGACTGCAAAAGAGGTCGCAGACGCTTTAACATACCTTCACACTGCATTCTCAAAGACTATCATCCACAAAGATATGATACCTAGTAAGATCTTCTTGGATGAGAAAGGAGCAGCAAAGGTTAGTGAGTTCGACAGCTCGGTTTTAATTCCGGAAGGCGAAAAGTTTGTTGAAGATGGGCTTGTAGAAGGGACTTTTGGGTACCTTGATCACGACTATATGTCTACAGGAAGAGTAACAGAGAACACTGATGTTTATGGCTTTGGAGGATTTATGCTTACTCTTTTGACCGCAATGAACCCGAGTCTTGTCCAACAACTACACAATGATTCTCCTATCAAGTTGGTCGAAGACGGCAGAGTTACTGAGATCATTGATCCAACGGCATTGGAAAGCTGCAAGGGACAAGATCTAAGCCAACTGGAAGCTGTCTTCAGACTCTCAATGAGATGCATTGGCTCTATAGGAGAAGTTCCAGAAATGATTGAAGTTGCCAAAGAACTTAAAAGGATGCTCTTTTAAGCCAAAACCAAACCGCCTTTGAGCCAAGTAAGCTATTGAATGGTGTGGTTTAGGTGGTTAAGTTAATTCAATCCCGGTTATGTATTAGACCGGTTCTAACTGTTTCTATACTTGTATA
>OVAP01000043.1:21696-65860 GCA_900406295.1 Aurinia saxatilis | reverse complement strand
GTTAATTTATTTAAATATCATTAATTAATTAAATTATTATTTATTAATTAAATTATCATTTAATTTTAGGGGAGAATATGTGTTATTCTCATAGAGAACCACTAACATAAGAGAGTGTTCCTTGTCTAGTAGATTTTGTTTTCCTCCTAAATTTCCCAAAATTTATTTATTATTTATATTTCAAAAGTTTTGTTTCCTTTACATTTTCTTTTCTTGTTATCTATTTTATTTGTAAATGTTTAATTTTTTAAATCAATTTTTACATTTTATAGTTTTTTAAAAGTCATATCTTGCTTATTTTTGGTTATAAATTATTTTAATAATTCATATATAAAGTTATTGAGGTCTGTTTAGTGAGCGAATTGACCCACCCGACCCATGTAGGTTGGGTAACAAAATTGGGCATTTCGTCTGGGACTCGGATAGATCTGATTGGGAGGAGTCCATTTGGTGTGTGCAGCTCCGATGTGGAAGAATAATGTGAGTGAGAGCGTTCCGCTGTCGCGATTCGGCGTTCTCGTAGCCCAGCTGGAGTCGATTGTGGCCTCAGCGTCACAGAAAAACCCTGACCCTCTCCTCTGTTTCGAGATCCTTTCTGATCTCATCTCCGCCCTCGACGAAGAGCCCAAGGTATTCGCATCTGCATTTCTTCTACTTCTTGGCACTACTCTAATGAGTTATCAACGATCATGTATGTCAGGAGTCCATATTAGTATGCCAAAGAAAATGCGAAGATGCCTTGTATTCCCTGGTTACTCTTGGTGCTCGCCGACCTGTCCGTCATCTTGCATCACTAGCTATGGCCAAAATTATATCCAATGGTGATACTATCTCCATATACTCTAGAGCTAGCACTCTACAAGGCTTTCTTTCCGATGGCAAGCGCAGTGATCCTCAGCGAGTCGCAGGTAGGCTCTATATTAAGTACCTATTGTTTATTCAATTGAACTTTGGTTTTGTTATGCTCTTTCGTATGCATTTTAATCTAGCACAGCAAGCATCCATATATGTCATCAAGTTCATCCAGTCTCTCTGATTGAAAATTTGCTGTTAATCCATATATGCAATCTTTCGTCTTGTGTTCCTAAGTTTAATTGAGACAACAATTTCTAGGTGCTGCACAGTGCTTGGGGGAGCTGTATCGTCATTTTGGAAGAAAAATTACTTCTGGCTTGTCCGAAACTACTGTTATTGTGACAAAATTAGTGAAGTTTCACGAGGTATTGTGGTTCGATTCTCTAACTACTTGCTGTCATTTAGAAGACTCGATTTGATTGGTTTACCAGAGTTATATGTAATCTACTTTAGTGGATCATATCTGTTTATAGTTGGACTGTTTAGGAAGACTTATGATACACTGTGAAAATCTCAAATAGGTATTAATCATCTGCAACCATTTTTACTGTATCCTACTATCTATGGTAGATATGGTTTGATGTATAAACTAGTTTATGCCTTCTCCTGGTCTCTGAATCTGTTGTTTTAGTTTTCCTAATCATAGAAATTTTAACAACCTGACTATCATTATCTAGAAATTTGTGGAAAATTTTCTGGACATCACAGAAAACAGAACTGTATGTTTTATTATACAACAACTATTAGTTATTAATTTAATTCTGCATTGTTTCCCTTGCCTTCAGGATTTTGTGAGACAAGAAGCCTTTATCTTGCTTCACAATGCTTTGGAAGGCTGTGGTGGCACAGCTGCTGCCACTGCATACTCAGAAGCATACCGTCTGATCACAAGATTTTCCACGTTGGACAAATCATTCGTAGTTAGGATTGCTGCTGCTCGTTGTTTAAAGGCCTTTTCTAACATCGGAGGACCTGGTCTTGGTATTAGCGAATTTGATACTTTAGCCTCTTACTGTGTTAAGGTCAGTGTGATGTTCTACTGAAACATGTCTATTTAAAACTCGCAATTTTTTCAATATCTCCGTGACTGATGTTTATCTCTGAATATATATTTACTCTGTTAATGCAGGGTATAGACGATTCAGAATCATCTGTCCGGGATGCATTTGCAGAGGCTTTGGGCTCATTGCTTGCATTAGGAATGCATCCAGAAGCGCATGTAGACTTGTTTTACTAGTAATTTGTTTCCTTCTGGTCTTCATCATTTTGTGGTTATGGAATTTTACTTTTGGTTGCTAGGTCCAACCTAGAGGTAAAGGTCCATTTCCACCAGCAAAGAAATTGGAAGGTGGTTTGCAGAGGCATTTAATTCTACCCTTCACAAAAGGTAGTGTTATGATAGACTAGAGAAACAATTGCTAACCATTTTGACAATATGATGACATAGTGTAGGCAATCATGTTTTGCCACACACAGGTTTTATAAATTTTCTATTTTGCCGTTGATATTGTGGCAGATCTTCTTTAGTCCCTATAATATAGCCATCCTGTAGAGGTGTGCCCAGTAAGGATGATAAATTAGTTATAGTTGCACACATAGTAAACCAAACATACCTTATATAGTTATAATTTCATATAACTCTTAGAAACTAGCATATGGTGCTGAGTTCTGACCTCTTGAACTAATATGGTTTTTATGACAATGTAAATTTCTGGTTCATAAACTCCCCAGGCTTGAGATATATAACATTTTTTTAATTGCAGTAATCATTTCTTTTTCTACATAGCACTAATTTTGTTTTCCCATTATAAAAAATTCTTAAATCGCAGCGGGTGGATCTCGGGCGAGGAACACACGGTTTGGTTTGGCTCTGTCATGGGTGTTCTTTTTACAGGTAAACAAACACTTGAAGCTACTTTATAAAGTTGTGTTATTGTTGTGAGTTAATTAGAATTTGGAAATCACACCAATTGTTATCAAGGGTTTATCTGCATACTACCAATATTGCTATCTCGTAAGACCTGCATTTTTCTTTTTGTAGTAAACTTTTTCCTAGAGTCCTATCTTCAAATATTTTGTACATGCATATCTGCAGTTCGGCACCCTGACCTTGTAAACTTATATTCTGTTGAACTAAATTTTGCAGGCCATTAAGATAAGGTATTTGGATACAGATAGTGAGCTTCAAGACTATTCTCTGCTTGTTATGGATATGCTGCGGGGCGACTCCTCCATTGATGCCCATGCACTGGTATGTGATACTTTGCAAAACCTTCCTTGTCATTTTGTCTGGATAAGTTTTCTGTCTTAATTCTATTTATCAAAATCTCGCAATTGGAATGCTATGCTGCAAACCATTCGTATCTCTTCTATTCATACCTTAAAAAGAAATAGGAGACAGTGCTAACTCTTATGAACAGTGATTTTCTGCTGGATCAAATATCTTAATCTATATTCTCAATTTTGAAGGCATGTGTTCTTTACATCCTAAGGGTTGGCATAATTGATCAAATGATGGAAGCAAGCCAGAGAAGCTTTTCCGTTTTTCTCGGAAAACAGGTTTTGCAGTTTTACTAAACTACTCTTTTGTCCCTGCATGTTAGAGCTACATATAGTCATTAAATGTTTTTTACATCATAACCGAGCAAGTTCTTTTACCGAAACAATTGCAGCTTCAGTCTTCAGATGCTAGTCCGTCAATGAAAATAGTCTCTTTGCGGGCTTTGTCATACACGTTAAAAACACTGGGAGAGGTGAGGCTGCTACTGTCATAATCTTTTCCAATTTAATTTCGTCATGAAAGATCTGTTTTCTTTAATTTTTTACTGAATCGTTTAAGCTTGGTTTGTATCAGGTTCCCCATGAATTCAGGGAGTTTTTTGATGACACAGTTGGTGCAGCATTGTCACATTTTTTGGACCTTGTAAGTTTTCACATATCTTGTTCCGAGAGTCCGTTTCATCTCTTTCTTTTCTTTGCAACACTTATCAAATAATTCTGCTTCTTCGTCGTCCATATGTTTCTTGTTTAGTACTAATAATTGCACTGAAAGACATGTGTCATTATTACTTCGTGTTACTATTAGATGTAAAATTGTTTCATATCATTTAAACGTCTGTACATCAAAATTTAGGTTAACAAATCCTTTTTGAACAGACAAAGGGGGTTGGAAATGGAATAAGCCCGTTATTAGTTGGTAGGTAAACAAAACCTCCATGCATCGATGAAGGGTAGGATGAAGCCGTTATCATAGTAATTTCTGATGCTCTTCTGCATGTAGTAGCCTGATATTTTGGATTTTCAGACTTGCTTTGTGCAATGCTAGCTAGTTTTACCTGCCATGCCAACACCACTTTCTGGATACACTACACTACATAGGATTAAACGACAACCCAAGGGTAATTATTAATGCATAAATTACAAAACTAAACTTGGCTATTCCAGGTACGTGTTGAGGCTGCTTTAACTTTACGTGCCTTGGCTGAGGTTGATCCCACCTGTGTTGGTGGGTTGACTTCTTACGCTGTAACGACTATTAATGCTTTACGGGAAAGCTTATCCTTTGAAAAGGTAATACTAGTTCTTCCAATTTATTTCAACTGAGTTCTTTTCTTCTTTGAGTATGATGCTATCCACGTTTGTGCTTCTTTGAGTCTCTTGTCCGGTTGAAATGTGTACTTTTTTTGCTCTATTTTTTTATCACACATGCATGCACGGCTTGCCGAATTTGGGTCATTTATTTTCTACATAATATTCTTTCAGAAGTACGCCAAAGATTGTGGGCTAAGATGATCTAATACATGAAGATGTAATGTGACATTCTGATCCGAATGCTAACATTAAAGTCTATTGTTGTAAAATTAATATGGTGATATTGAAAAGGATCTCTGTATTTTAAAAGAAATCATATTTTCCCTTTGTATCCTTATAACTCCATTGACCTTCATCCAATTGAAATTCAGCACCTCTCAAGTCGTTTTAAATAGACATTCTTTGTTGTGAGCAGTTGCAATGTCATGACGGGGATGACTTATAACTCACCATAACCCGTGTCATTTTTTGTAGGGAGGCAAATTGAAAACTGATCTTGCCTCGTTGCATGGGCAAGCAGCAACTTTGGCAGCTCTAGTCTCCATCTCGCCTGGACTCTCTCTTGGTTATCCTGCTAGGTAGCTCCCCATGATCACATCTTATACATCATTTCAGCGTATCAAACTAAGTTAATGCTCATTCTAACAAATTATTGTTATTGGGCATTGGATTCTTGCAATTAGGTAGTATAGTTTTTAGCTCTTGAGCCGATGAAGAAGTCGTCCCACTAATCCTGTAAATTGCTACCTTGCGCATTGCCTAGACAATTAGATGAACCTTCAAATTCGTATAGCTTTCAATAATTTCTGAGAGTTTGTTTGTGCCTTTTCTTACTCAAACTAGTTCATGGCCGTACACCTTTTTGCTAACAAGGATATAAAGTTCTCAGTGTGCCATGAGTTGTTTATAATTAACAGTTCATTATTCCAGTTGCTGAACTTTCTTGTAATACCTTTTTTTACAGATTGCCAAGGTCCGTACTTGAAGTTTCAAAGAAGATGCTAACGGAATCAAGGAGAGATATTACAATCGCCTCAAGTGAAAAGGAAGCTGGATGGTTATTGTTATCATCACTATTAAATTCTATGCCAAAAGAGGTAGTATTTCATCATTATGATTTCAACTGCAGTGTCCAGAGCGCGCACTGTCTTATGCAATTTTATTTGATTGTAAAGGAGTTTGGAGACCAAGATTTTGATATTCTAATCTTATGGGCTGACGTCTTTACTGGAAACCCAGAACACTTGGTCAAACAACATGTAGACCTAAATTCTACATTAAGGTAAGTGGTCCTTGATGCATTAAAGCCTTTGTTAAAATGCCAAGGTCTGAATGGTCTTGCCCTCTGTTGTACCCCTTGTTTAAGCTCCTGGCAGCGAATCGCTGTTTAATTTTTATTAGACACGTCAGGAAACAATGCACATGCATGTATGTTAAAAATTACATATACTAGTCTTTAAACACATTTATGGCTAGTTTGAGACAGGCTGACTCCTCAGGTTTCCCTGATTGCTTCATGTCCAAGAGCAAAAAAATTGATGGCACTACTTCTTTGTTCTTGACAACAAGTGATTGTGTTCTCCTATTTGTAGTGTGTGGTCTGCGGCGATCGACGCACTCACTGCTTTTGTGCGACGTTTTGTCTCATGTGATGATGGTATTTTACTTCAACCTGTACTGGTAAACCTCCGTAGGTATGACATTACTGATGCTCCCTAGAGTTTGCTGTGTACCTGTAATTGTCAGTTTTAACGATTTGGCTACTTTGAGATTAAATTTATCTTATGCTTTACTAGATAATTAGTGAATTAACATTATTTTACTGGAAACAGCGCTCTGTCCTATGTATCGACAATGGCCAACAAACGGCTGTCTGATGTCAAAACTTTGGTTGACATACTCATCATAAGAATATTGATGGCTTATCAGTCCATCCCGGATCCCATGGCTTATAAAAGTGAGCACCAGCAAATTGTTCAACTATGCTCAACACCGTATAGGTAATGATTAATGGTATCCCTAACTGTTGCCTTTCTAACTTACCATTATACATGGTAATAAATTTCATTCTTAATCACCGAACTAGTCATTCCTTCATATTTGTTTAAATGAAAGGGATCCTTCCGGATTTGAGGAAAGCTCGTGTTTGAAGGATCTCCTAGACAAAAGAGATGCATGGCTTGGTCCTTGGATTCCTGGCAGGTGCCTTAATGTCCATCTTTATTTATGAGTTGACATTCCCTAAGGAATTTTGTTGCATTTGTTGCCTCTAATATACTTGATCACCTCTAGAAAACTAGTCCTTCCCCTGGAGATGTAAGATTTTATAAATATTTATCCAGGGATTGGTTTGAAGACGAGCTTCGCTATTTTCAAGGTGGGGAAAATGGTCTAGCACCAAGTGTATGGGAAAGTAAAGTTTCTAGTTTTCCGCTGGTAAGCACAATTAACTTTTTGGTGAGAATATGTTCTTAGTGGTGTCTGGCCACAGACTTGTCTTGGTTAGTTATGGTCAACTCTGACAAAAAATTTCCTACTCATGAAGCCAGAGACTGTGAATAAGACGCTGGTGAATCAGATGGTTCTCTGCTTTGGTATCATGTTTGCTTCTCAGGTTTGTGATTATTTTATGTCCAGATAGGTCTCTTGCTCTAACACCTACTATTTTGATAGTCTGAAATAACTGTAACCTTTTCTTCTCAGGATAGCCATGGGATGCTCACACTTCTATCGGATATACAACAGTGTATGAAAACTGGAAAGAAGCAAAAATGGCGTAGAGCCAGTTTGACTAATATCTGTGCGGGACTTCTTGCCGGACTAAAAGTGCGTCCAATACCTGTATATAATTTTTATACGCTTTCACGAATCTTAGTAAAACATTGGTCAAGATACTTGTATGGTAAAGTCAACCATGTTTTGGTGAGTTTGTTACTCTAGCTCGTGTAGTAGTGCACACCAGGCTGATATCAGGTGATGTTGGAAAGGTAGAAAATACACATAACAATCATGGCATAATTTAAAGGATCATACATATTTTTGGTCTATATATAAAGCCGATTAATTTGTTCTTTTTTTTTGTTTAAAGAATAAATTTAGCTCTATTCTTTGAGTGTAGAAGGGTTGAAGAAATCAACTGTATCTGAGTTCAGATCATTTGCTTTAGATAATATATATTGGTCATGTGTAAAATTTCATGTTTGTTGGATTTCTTACAGGCTTTGCATGCTCTACGCCCTCAGCAACTAGGGACAGAGGTACTAAGCTCAGGACAAGCCATTTTTCAGGTATTTTATGTCAAATTAAGATACTAGTTCATAATCGTGAACCTAATCTCAAAATTGATCGACTTAGTTTCTTTTTGATGTTTCTGTTCCACCAGAGTATTTTAACGGAGGGGGACATTTGTGCGTCACAACGTAGGGCAGCATGTGAGGGTCTTGGTCTTCTAGCTCGTCTTGGAAATGACATATTTACAGCAAGAATGGTATGTCCGCGATGCAATCTCTACAAAAATCTTTTGCAACCCTATCTTATTACTCTTATGGGACCCTACTTTAGTGTATACCTTGTCTCTCCGTTTCTTTGCTCTCTTGTTTCCTAAACGTGGAAAAATTTGGTACCATTTCTTGCCTTAGATGCTCGTTTTAAACTCTTCTTGATAGGAAGTAAGTATGACAACACCCGCTATTTTCTGACCTACTTTTGTCTGGTGTTAAATAGACTAGAGTGCTTCTTGGTGACCTCAGTGGGATAACAGACCCAAACTATGGTGGATCAATTGCTCTTGCACTTGGCTGCATCCATCACAGGTGGAGTTTGGCTTCTACTTTGAACATTTATTTTGATATATGGTGCA
Source organism: Aurinia saxatilis (assembly GCA_900406295.1). Classification (NCBI taxonomy): domain Eukaryota; kingdom Viridiplantae; phylum Streptophyta; class Magnoliopsida; order Brassicales; family Brassicaceae; genus Aurinia; species Aurinia saxatilis. The sequence continues at coordinate 57,555 of OVAP01000043.1, read as the reverse complement.
TATCAATGTAATGAGAAGTAGATTAATATGTGTCTGGTTATGATACTCTAACACAGTTAACCACCTCTGCGGATAAGTATTTTCTTACATATTGAAAGTTATTCTTTTATGTTGATCTGTTTTTGTTTAATTTTTTTTTTNTTTTTTTTTTTTTTTTTTTTTGTACATGATCTGCAGTGCAGGAGGAATGGCATTGTCAACCTTAGTACCTGCTACTGTTACTTCAGTCTCATCTCTGGCCAAAATATCTGTTCTTGGTCTCAAGATCTGGGCGTTGCATGGACTTCTTTTGACCATTGAAGCTGCTGGTTTATCGTTCGTATCTCATGTTCAGGTAATTAGTTTCTTAGTTACTTAAGACCTTTGAGTGTACATTTTGCCTATTTTGCTTTTAGGGTATAAAAAATTCTCATTTTGGTGTTTAGACTGTTGTATCTTATCGTCAAACCAAAATGAACTTCATTCCAGATTAAAATTGGCTTAATGATGTAATTTGGTTATGAACTGTATCTGATAATAGTCCAGAAAGATACAAATTTTCTGGTACAATTCAAAAGTTTCAACTCTTACGATGTTTAGTAAAGTTTGCCATCCTTGTATATAAGGTGCTTTCTTGAAGTTGCTATCTAGTGAGAGTACTTTATTGTCCCAGCTTGATTTGATTGATATCTCCATCCATTGTGTCATGTTATCAATCTCGTTCTGTATACATTACTAGGCAGCATTAGGACTAGCTTTGGACATTTTATTGACTGAAGAAAGTGGCTGGATTGATCTTTCGCAAGGCATTGGACGCCTTATTAACGCCATAGTTGCTGTCCTTGGTCCCGAACTTTCTCCTGGCAGTATTCTGTTTTCACGCTGCAAGGTACTATTCTGGACTGTCCAACCTTGTGAATCAGAAGAGGAAGATGCATGCGTTTGTATACAGGGAAAATGGTTTCCTCTTCCGGAAAATATTGTTCAGTTTTATTATATTTATATATCAAAACACCCAACCTTGTATTTCAGAAATTAATGTATCATATGTCTGGCCTTGCTGGATAAGTAAAGGAAGATACACGCATATGTATGTAAGGCAATCTGTTTTGCTCGTTCTAAACAAAAGTTTTTGCAGTCTGTTATTGCAGAGATTAGTTCTTGGCAAGAAATTCCAACACTACTTGAGTATGTGAATGCTTTTCTCTTTGTCACAATCATTTTAATCCATTGTTACTACTATATAGTTATATCGATCTTGTGTCAAGCTTAATTGCTATTTACTTCTAATTTCTTTCAGGAGCGTCTGTTTTACCCAGCAGCTTATTCTTTTTGCTCCACAAGCTGTTTCAGTGCATGCACATGTGAAGAATCTTTTACTAACGCTGGCATCAAGACAGGTTTTTCTTTTTCGCTCTCTTCTTTTCATAGGAAAGTCTTCAAAGGTTTCCCCTGGTGAAAACTAGCTAAATCTTTTGTAAAACAGCCAATTATTAGGCGCCTCTCTGTATCAACTCTTCGCCATCTGATTGAGAAAGACCCGGTATATAACATGCTTTTATACATTCTTTCCAAAATCCTCTAGTCTAGGAGTTTATCGCACCCATGGAATTTATTGCATTCTTGTGCTTTAGGTTTCTGTCATTGATGAGCAGATAGAAGATAACTTATTTCAGATGTTGGATGAAGAGACGGATTCTGAGTAAGCAATTGTTCTTGCCGTAAATTTTGTTGTCTTATGGAGTGTTGTGTTTATTAAGGTTTTGATTACCTTGATGTATTAATGGACTGGATTTCTTATGATAAGGCGGTGCTCTTTTTTGCCTTTACTATTTTGTAGGATTGGGAATCTGATCCGTAGTACCTTGATACGCCTGCTTTATGCAACATGCCCATCACGCCCATCTCGATGGATGTCAATTTGCCGCAACATGGTAATAGCAAAAGACCATTTTGTACTGATTTCCTGGTTTACTATGGATATACTGCTGCAGTATAAACTATCTGAAATGGGACCATGACCATTTATTCATTTTCTCATAATTGCTGTCATTCTGTTCAATATGTCACTGTCAATTTTGAATTTTCATTTTTAAGTTTGAATTTTTGTATGTTTTTATATTTTCAGCTCTGCATGCTTATTCCCATTATCAACAGATTTTTTTTAATATGCTGACAGGCCCTTGCAGCATCCGCTGGAAGGAGTGCTGAAGCGAAGATTACAGAAAATGATCCTGATAGTACAAGAGAGAACCTTGGAGATGATGATGAAGACATGGTTTCTAGCTCTAGTGGGAAAGCTTTACGTGCCAATCCTGATAAAGACAAAACCTTGAGATATCGAACCAGAGTTTTTGCAGCTGAGTAAGTGGTGGATTTATCTTTGTCTTACCTTTCCTATCTAGTCAGTACCCCTGATATCAGTATTTTCAACGAATGCCCAGTTTGTGACCATAATTAAAATTTGGTGGAAATTTTTCAATTGATGTTTGAAAAAATTATGTTGATGCAGAACCAAGTTTGTGATGGTCAGCTATGAGCCAATATTAAAAGAAATTTAGCATTTTGTTAGTGTTGAGCAATTAACAGTTGAATGGTTGCAGCTCTTAGTTCAAATATATTTGATTGTGTTAATATATGCCCTTCTAGCTATCTTAATCCAACTGATTTTTTTATCTAGGTGTTTGAGTCTTTTGCCAGAGGCGGTAGGAAAGTATGCTGCTCATTTTGATCTTTCATTGGCAAGAAAACTTGCTTCTGATAGGCAACATTCAGGTGACTGGCTAGTCCTTCAGCTACAAGAGCTGATCTCTCTTGCTTATCAGGTAAAGAAAAAGAACTAATTTTGCGAAGCACCATTTGAAGTATTCTTCAAAATGCTTAAGGAATTTTGACAAGATGTACCATATTCTTCAGATAAGCACTATTCAGTTTGAAAACATGAGGCCGATTGGAGTTGGACTTCTTAGTACCATTCTTGAGAAGGTGAGACTTTTTGGTGGTGGAAGATTTTCAAAGAGTGGTTACATAATTACATTGGGTTCTCTCATCTCCACCACCTGATTATTTGTCTTAGAACATCTGTTTTTGGCCAAGATTTGGCTAGCCTCAGTGAGATTCACCTTGCTGATCTAGTGTGGAAGTTTACAGCTAATATAATTTTAATTGTCTGATATATGTAGTTTAAATTAGTAGCCGACCCTGAACTTCCTGGACATCTTCTTCTGGAACAATATCAGGTGCTCCAATGCAATCTATTTCTCAACCGATATTTACTTAATATTTTAATCAATATATATATGTTAGTGGTTATTTTTACACTTAGGCTCAACTTGTGTCTGCTGTTCGTACTGCCTTGGATGCATATTCTGGCCCTGTTCTTCTGGAAGCTGGGTTACAATTGGCCACAAAGGTGAGCATGACATCTGTCGTGTTTTTTTTCTTCAGATTTCTACCCTTACGTTGCTAAATTAATGTGTTTTCCATTCCAGATAATGACAAGTGGAATAATAAGCAGTGATCAAGTTGCAGTCAAACGCATATTTTCTTTACTTTCACGTCCGCTCAATGAGTTCAACGAATTATATTATCCTTCGTTTGCTGAATGGGTCACAAGTAAGGTGCGTAAGCAACAAAGGTTTTATTCTCTAATCTCATTTGGCTTTTACTGATCAGGCTTGTTCTTGATATGTAGATCAAGATCCGGCTTCTTGCTGCACATGCCTCGCTTAAGTGTTATATTTTTACATTCTTAAGAAAACACCATGGTGAGGTGCCAGTAGAATTTGAAGCGCTCTTGCCATTGTTTTTCAAGAGTTCAGACCTTCTTGGGAGGTACTGGATTCAGGTCCTTAGGGGGTACAGTTATGTTTGCTTATGTCAGAACCTCAAAAGAAATGTGAGTCAACATGTAATAATCCCACTTTACTCTCTCTAGCTGAACATTTTGGTCCTAGTGCTTTACTAATAATATCTTTGACTTGCCACAGCAATGCTCATTCTTAGATGAAATCCCGCCACATACTGTGTCGAGAAGGCTACAGCCTTGTCTGGAAGAGGCATGGCCTGTGATCTTGCAAGCCGTGGTCCTGGATGCAATTCCTGCAAATCATAGTGTAGAAGGATTTTCTGATAAGTCCTTAATATCTAGACATCGCATGGTTACACTAGAGGTTGAAGATTATCAGTTTCTATGGGGCTTCGCTGTACTTGTCTTATTTCAGGGGATGCATCCAATCCCTCAAACACAAGTTATACCTTTTGGCTCAGCTAAAATCAAAGTTAGTGGAGACTCCAGCAGCAAGGAATCTTCGTCCCAGGGCCTAAAATTATATGAAATTGCATTACCAGTTTTCCAATCTCTTTCCGCTGAAAGATTTTTCACCAGTGGCTTTCTTAGCATAGATCTCTGTCAAGAACTATTGCAGGTCGGTCCACTTCAAATATTTTATCTCCTTTGAAATTTTCTCCCGCCATGCTGTTGTACTCCTTAAATAATTCGCTGAAGAAAGACTTTGATATATTGGCTGAAGCAGTCACATGCTCCTTTCTGGAACACATTGTACCTTATGCTTCGTGCAGATTACTCTACCCTACATTTTATCTTATTTTCACGGACTGGGTTCTGCCTTTACATGTCCAAGCGCTGTAGACTGTTAGCTTTTATTAGTTATTTACTATTCTGATGGAATTCATTTTTCTTTTTGCGACTCATCTAGGTTTTCTCGCATTCCTTACACATGGAAAGTTCATGGGATATTCTTGCAGTATCGGTAGTACAGCAGGTACATGATTTCTGGATGTTACTGAATTCATCATTTCTCATTGGAAGTTCACTTTCTAGAGCATCAATTTCAGCTAGTCTTTATTCACTTAGTTAATCTTGGAAATGAGGTTATAAAATGTTTCTATATTTAGGTTGGTTCGCTGTTTTTTTTCCCCTCTATTTAGTTGAACAAGACATACTCTTCCTCCTTAGGAAAGAATACATAATATACCAGTCATCATTGTTTCTGTTACTCTGCCATAGGCATAGCAACATATATAACACATTTCATGGTCATGATACCACTGTTAGATGAGTTTCCCTGTAACAACTGATTCCTGACTAATTTTTAAGGACTATAGATGCCTTACTCATTAGAACGATGCAATCTGTGATTAAGATTATTTTACGTTTCAACAGATTTCACAAAACTGTCCAAAAGATTTTCTTGAGAGGGAGCAGTTTACCTATTCGAGCATTGAACTCTGTCTGGGGTACCTGTTCAAAGTTCTTCGCAGGTGCGCACTTTCCAAATAGAGTTTCTGAAGCTATGCGCAGTTCTGTCGTTTTTAACCTGAAAAATCATGCCGAGGAAAATATAACGATTTGCTTCTGTAGGAATCTCTAACAAATGTTTCTTCTTCTTTGTTTCAGACATAATGAAATTTCGCCAGATGATGATATTTGGGATAATTTGCTGCCTCCAATATTCATTTCCATAAAGACGCTAGTGACACGTTTTGAGTTGAAGGTAATGTGTAACTTTGAATGATTTTTGCTTATTTGTTGCATATCGGGATTTCTGTTCTGTTTTTTGCACTCCTTCCAATTAGCTGATGATTGGTGGTTAGATGCAGTATCATTTAAAGGCGGCACCTCTAGCATTTTTGTTAAGTGGGTATAACTGCATCCGCCAAGTTCCAACTGACGCATACCTACCAAAAGTTCTTGAGATTGTGAAATCTACCGATGATTTATTGCTTGAGCTTACCAGAACCTCAGCCCAAAAACCTTCTACGGGTATGATAATTGAATCTATAGCAGTTTGTGATAATATGATAAATAAAGCTACTCTCACTTGAACTACCTGAGCCGAAACAATAACCGTGTTTCTTGATAGAAAGCAAATGTAATATAAAGTATTGATGCCCTGTGAAAGTCGAAAGTTTGTTATAGACGTTACCACGAATTTGAGAAAATGAACAGATAGCAAGTTTTTATCTGTTGGAGCTGGGTTAACATTTGGTTTACTAGGCTGATTAGGGGTTGTTATCAGACGGTTTCATATTTCTGTGAGCGGTTGGATACGTTTTGATGGTACATCCAGTACAGTTTTCTGTCTGTTTTATGAGAGCTCCTAAGTTTTATCTGAAAAATGGGGAAGTTGATGTGCTGCAACTGAAAGCTAGTTGCTTCCATTCTTAGGACATAGAAAAGCTTGTAAATGCTGTTTAACCAAAACGTTTATTACAGATGCCACTAATTTTGCTGCAGATAGTAGCGTCTATCTAAGAGCAATCTTTGGTGCTTGTCTACACATGGTTGGTGATCTGACTAAAGATTGCATTAACGGTATCCATCTTGTAGACAACAAGAGATCAGGGTTCCGCAAGCTGCTTCAGTTGAAGCTTGCATTCTGTATCGAACAACAGTTTTCACTGGCTAAGCTTGCCTATGAGTTTGACTGTGCAGGAGATGAAACTGATACCAATTCTCTCTGTATTGCCATGTTGAAGAGTTGCCACATTAGTATAGCAGCAATAGTTAAAGATTCTAGTACGCAGGTAACCTGGAGTTGCCTTCTTTTCATATATTAGTTCAGCCACTAATTATTAAGCTCTTAACAGTATTAGCGTTACAAGTGCTGCAAGTTGTTGTTCATATATATGCAGGTTCAAGCTACTGCATTACAAGTGCTAAAAAGCTTGGTACAGCGTTACAACAACCCTAAGGAGAAAAGTTTTGTGATCTTCTTTCTTGGTGAACTTATTGGAGATATTGTCAGTCTGATGCAGAAAGCACTTCTGGTTGTTTTCTCATTCCTTCCTTCCACTTTCAACAGAAAAAATGAGCAAGTTTGATGTCCTTAAGATGAAAGGCAAAGCTATGAAAACTGACTTCTTTTTTATTCTTTTGGATAGAAACCTATGAATAAGGAATCGGTCATTATAGTTGGTGAATGTTTGCGGCTCATAATGCTACTTCAGACACACTCAAATGTTGATGAACTTCAGAGGGGATTCATGGGTTTTTTTCTTGAATCCATTCTAGTAGTTTTCTCTAAGACTTCAGATGGCGCTTCTCAGGTTCCGTTCCTAGCCTGGCCTGTAAATTGCATTCAAAATTTGTCCCTCTTAAGGCAGTTCATAGATTTCATTTTTTGTTTTTGTTTTGTATGGATCAATACCAGGAATCCCTCGAGTTAAGAAATATAGCTGTGCGGCTTGTGTCCCATCTAGCTCAGTTGCCTTCTTCAGCCGTTCACTTTAAGGATGTTTTGCTGTCGCTGCCAACAACATACCGGCAACAGCTTCAGGTTCTTGAAATAATTCGATTTGATTTACTCACCTTGAAACAGCATGTTCAAAACCTTTCATGGGCCCCAAATTCCCTATCCTTTTTTCCCCTTATATTTTCTTGCTATCCATTTGTTCTTTTTGTTTAACTTATATTCTTAATGATTCAAACTTTAATCCAGCATAGAAGCATGATAACATGATCGTATCAGTTAGTATTTCTTGCAAGGTTAAGCATTTTGCATGAGACGATTTGAGATAACTAGGTATCTTTGTCCTTTTGATGTTAGGATATTATTCGTGCTTCCGTCTCTCAAGAAAGTGCCCTTCCGAAGCCCAAATCCTTAGTTCCTCCAATGGATATCAAACTACCAGCACCTTTGGTAGCAACACCTGAGAAAGTTACCTTCTCTGCTGATATGGTTAAAGCAAAAACATTGTCCTCGGTGCAAACATCATTCAATCAGGTTAGCACAGTAGATAGTGGGATTGACGAAGAAAATGGTGAAGAAGAAGATGATGATGATTGGGACAATTTCCAGTCTTTTCCTGCTTCCACAAATCTTGAAGGATCAGAGTCAAAGACAGAAAGTATGGCTGAAGAGGAGTCAGCCTTTCCTGTAAGATCTTCTACTAAGGATGATGAATCAAATGAGACAGCTAATTCACCACTTGCGGAAGAAGCTGATGATCAACATCTTCCGTCTGATCGTGCTGCTGACACCACAAGAGAAGATTCTGTTGACAAAAGCAAAGGGGTCGAAGAGGAAATAGTAGAGCAAGGTCTCATAGAAGAAGCTATTACAAGCCAGAATGATAAAACCTCATCTGATGATCATGTTGAAATGAACGAAGAATCACTTGAAAGTAAGAGTTCCGAGTCTGAAAATATTGGAGTTGGTATCAAACTTTCTTCAACTGAAGTAGATTCACCAGTCATAGATGATACATCAGATCATCTTGAACCGCAACAGTTTCAAAAGTCCCTCGGGGAAGGCCAAGTTAATTCTAGCAAGGAACTTGTTGGAGCTGATGTTGTTGTATCGGATAAGGCAATGGCTGAGAATAAGAGCGCCGAGGAATAAACATTAGGGGACTAACGAAACACCGAATGGACGATATGCAAAGCAAGTTTTGTGAAAGAATGTGAGTGTAAGAGGTTGTAGTTTTTCTGTGACTTTATCTTATTCAGATGTCTTTTCTGTGTCATTTCAATTGCTGTGCTTGCTGGATTGGGAATCAAACTAATTGCTTGGCCTGAATGTTTGTAGATTTGAGAATGGTTTTTTTTCGTTTTCTTTTTTTCTATAATCCATTTCACTGTCCACTTCTCAAATAGTTTCCGAAAAGGTTAGAAAAATTACGTTTTCGAAAAAATTTACCAATTCTTAAACAAAAACAAAAACAAAAACCTACTGTTTGGGTCAAAATAAGCTATTCTGGCTTCTTCTTTTTTTTTTTTTTTTAGTAAATTGGTCTTATGGCAAAACTTTTGGATAGCCAATATTTTTCCAAGCAATTGTGCATTTTTAAATAATTCAATTATATCCCTCATAATAAATAATGTTTCTTTCCGTACACTTACAATATTTCCTTCCAATATTCTTTTTTTTTCTTTCTTCATTTTAGTGTATAATCAACATCTTCATCTTCCTTATCTCAATTAGAGCTGGGCGTTTGGATATCCGATCGGATTCGGGTCGGTATTTCGGGTTTTCGGATGTAGGGAAAATGAACCCGATCGGGTTATATAAAACATCGGATCGGGTACGGTTCGGTTTCTGTCGAGTCCGGGTATTTCGGTTATTATTCGAACTCCGAAATAACCGACAAATACCTGAATAGTTCGGGTTATTGAATCCGATCTTAGCAATACAAACCCGAAATTTACATAAATATCTGAAACAACAAAACAAAAGATAACACCACCAACTGATCAAACCAAAGTATCAGACAAACAAAGCAAAACAACATATAGTCTTAAACACCAAAGTACCAAACAGAAAAATGCCGACTGTCAAACATAATTTGAAGTCTCAAAATGTGTTGTATCAAATGTCTTCCTCTTCCATATGATAAACTGCAATTTCCACCAATTCCTGCAACATAGAATTGACTAGATAAATGATAAACCATTATAGATTTACACTCTTATTCTTAAGTCCTAAGAAGGCATCAAGACATTATGAATTTACACTTACTCTTAAGTCTGTACCTTGTGGCCAAATTTGCTTGTAGCTTCCAAGCTTTGCTTACTGATCCAGGTTCATAGATTCAAACTCTGAAAAGGTATAAGATGAGATGAGCATTAGTAATCAAACAAATAATAAGTAACATAAAGATAAACAAAAGAATAATTACTCACCTCTCTCAAGACCATCTTCAAACATAACATCAGCAATGATTTGTGCATTTGTAAGCACATTTTCTTCAAATTTGATGTCTTGTTTCATCCACTATACTGTACACATAAGTACCTCAACCATGTAGTGAGTTAAACAACTTCTGAATGGCTCTATAATTCTCACACTAGTGCTAAAAGCACTCTCGGATGCAACATCTTCATTGTCAAGAATATCATGATTGGTTGATGATGAATCCATCTGCAAATAGTCAAAAAATTCATCATTCACCAATCTTCTACAGAAAATGTAAACGGAACCATTGATTCAATCATCAATCAGTGGTGAGTTGGTTTACAGAATCTACAAACTCTAGTCACTCTACCTATCTAACAATCAACATGCAACACAGAGATATGGCGTATATAGATTCTGCACTAAAGATAAAAAAGAAAACTACAGAACACTAAGATTGAAGAACAAGAACAATTACATGTGAATGACACGGAGAAATCTCAGGCGGAGGATAAGACGATGTAAATCAAAATTGAGAATCGGAATGAGACTGAGACACTTCAATTTCCAGTTTGCAAGATTGGGAAATATATGGGTGATTTCGACAAAATGTTGTATCGATTGTGCAAAAGGGAGCTGAACCGGTGAGCATCGGTGTGACCTAGGCTCGAGAGATGTGAGTGGCTGTAGAGATCGGTGGATGAGAGAAAGTTGTCGAGGACCTCGAGGTTATAGGTGAGAGACATAACTGATGGATCGGATGGCTTCGGGTGTTCTTCGGGTCTCGGATAATAATCGACCGGTTTGAATATCTGATGGTCTGAGAAACCTTGACCGATCGGTTTATAGACAGTAAAAAAACCGAACCGAACCCCTTTTCGGTTTGGTTTCGGGTTCGGGTGCGGATTTTATGCCCTGGCCTAATCTCAATCTTAATATTTCTCTTCTTAATTATTCTAAGAAACAAGATTGTACATGAATAAACTATAAATCAATAGGTTAGGGTTTCAAAATCCAAACTTAGGTTTTATTGTTCATCTTCAAATAAATCCAAAAATTATAGTAACAAAACCAAATTAGATCTCATAAATCAAATTAAATCCGTTTGGGTTTATGACTGTAAATTGGGTTTAGAAATCAAAATTTAGGGTTTAGTGCTCTTTTTCAAAAAAAAAAAAAAAACACGCTGGAATTACGCCGAAAATTGACCGGAATCTCGCCGGAATTTTTGAATCTTCATCGGATATGGTCTTCAATGAGTGAATATTCAAGATCTCGGTGAGATCTATCTTTTTCTCTAATCAAAAACATTTTTTTTTTGAAGAAATTAAATAAAAATCAAATGGGGAAAATGAAAACAATAAAAGAGGAAGAATGGTGGGAGGGAGAGAGAGAACTAGAAAAAATAAAAGATAGTGTTGAATGTGGTATGCATAAAGGCTAATTTGGTAACTTGTTATAGTTTTGGCTAGCAAAAAAAGTTGCACATTTTTCTTTGGCTATCTCATCAATCTAAGTCTTAAGGTAACATATTATTCTAATTAACCCTTTTTAAACTAATAAATATAATAAATAAATAAAATCTACAACCATCGATCTTCTATTACATGTCGACTAAAAAAAAAAAAACATCTTTTGTTACATTTGTGAATTAGAAAATCCCGCCTGCTGAGCTTTGAATTATTCAAAAAAAAATTTAATAAAATTCATTAAATAATTAATTATGTCTTAATATCATTGGATGTGCGGCATATCATTAAAAATCGTTCTACAACGGCCCATTTTTCAATTGGATTCATTTTTGCCTTAAATAATTTTGCAGTCTTTCCTCAATAAAAAATTGGATATTAACCAAATAATAAATTTTTATATCATTATATTAAAAATATATATAATTGCCATTACATCTTTGTTTGATTATATTCTTGTCAAAATTTGAAATCATTGTGTTGTTCATATGGAAATAACATATATATATATATATATATATATATATATACATATGTGTGTGTGTGCGCGTGTGCGTGTGCGTGTGCATGTGCATGTGTGTGTGTGTGTGTGTTTACAATTCACATAAATTTAAACGACATAAATTATAAAACTTATGAAAAAGAATATATGTTAAGGAGGCATCGTAGGAAGACATAGGAATAGATGACTCGGACAGTGGAAGGGAGGAATCGAGTGACGAAGAGGCCATTGAATCATCATCGAAAAACAGTAAGGAGAAGTTAGTAGAACATTATATAAAATCATGATTGTGATGTAAAGTAAGACATGGTATAACTCGAATGGAATTTGATTATAGGATTTGGATGAGGAAGTAATGCAATCTTTGGAGTTTTATCTAAAGAATTGGAGTATATAAAGACCATCAAGATTGCAACAAGATGCTATGTTACAAAAGCGGTGGATAAAATTGAGAAAAGGGTCGATAGACATGAGTATGAGTGGTTTTACAATCACCCACAATCGTCACTTCTCTCATATGCCGAGGGATCCAAACCATAAGACTATGGGAATGTGGATGCTTCTTCTTCACATGGCTCGCACAGAGAAGAAGAAAGAAGCATGGTTTGTTGTGAATGGGTACCAATCCAGTATTTCTTGAGAGTATGCCCTTATCTCAGGTTTACATCGTCATCAATACCCGAACACTTACAAAGAGTTTGGGAATTCGAGGTTTTCGGAGAAGCATTTCAAGATGCCAAGGAGGGTAGGGTGCCATAAGAAATGGTTGAGAAGAAGTTTTTTTCGATGAGGACTCATACAAATGATAGGTTGAAGATAGCGGTTTTGTACTTCCTATGCTCGGTTACCAAAGGAAGTGCGACGCGAGGGGCTTTAGCAACCCCTTCTTGAAGAGGATGGTTACCGATCTCAAAGAATGTAGGACCTTCCACTGGGGTAGAGTCACATTTTTTTTCTTTTACAATCTTAAAGAGATTGATCGAATGTTAAGTAGTTTAAAAGAAGGAGCTGCCAAAATAGAGGTAATTACCCGAGTTTCGTATGTGATTTAATAAATTAAAATATTGTATTCTATAGTTGCATTTGTGTTTCATATGTGGATAATGTGATTGTGTGTGACTTCTATCTTTTGAAGCAATTCTAAGTTTGGGGAAGGGGTTCCGGGAAGAGGTGGATGTAGAAAGTAGCTCCCTATGATTTGCAAGAGCAAGTTCAATCCTGGGTCGATGAGAGGATAAACTTGGTGAAACAAATGTTAGTTGCTCTCGATAGTACTCAGTTTTACTTGTTGTAAGTAGCATTAAGTAACATGTTATGCATAGTTAAACTGAGTTTAAATAGTTGTACAGTAAACCTCTAAAATTAATAGCATTGGGACTTTGAAAAATTATTAATTAATCGATAATTTATTAATTTATAGAGATTTTTAATGTTCGAATTTTTGACAAATTTTCTTTATTTAAAACAAAAAATTCCCCTTAAAGTTCACACATATACTTTTAAAATTTATGTTTATTTAAATTTCTTATATTTTATTGTTTACATATTCATCGTATCTCACATTATACTAATAATATCAATTATCATAATAAAAATTGATGCTAATAACCTACTTGACTACCGATATGAAAATGCTACATCCTAAAAAATTAACCATATGACAGTCTTTGGTATTCATGATGAAGTTTAGAATGAGATAACAATATATCTGGAAATATTTAATCGTAAGTAAACAATTATCAGATTTAAATTCTTTAAACAAATTGATTCATATCAAGATGGTAACACCATAATTTTTTTTTGCAATATAGACACCTAGAGATTAGTTCCAATAAGATTATAAGTTTAAGAAAAAACTTAAAATACTAAAGTCACACTTTAGTAAATATATATATGGATGTAAGATTTACAATTATTAATTTATACTATTATTGGGACCATTTCTTATACTAGACTTTCAAAAAAAAATACTCCCTTTGTTTCTTAAAGAGTGTCGTTTTAGACTTATTTTTTTGTTTAAAAAAGAATGTCGTTTTTATTTTCCAATACAACTTTTAATGCTAAATTCCTACTTTAACCTCAAAACAAAGAAGAATATGAACATACAACTTATTATTTAGGGGTATAACAGAACTTTTAATATGTTTTATTAATTTGTGTGCAAATAGTCAAAACGACACTGTTTAAGAAACAGAGGGAGTATTGTCTTATTATATTACTGAATTTCGTCGATTTTTTACACTGGCCTAACTCGAGACCAAAATAATTTATTAATTTATAGTGGTTACTGATTTATAGAGTATTAATTTATAGAGGTTCTATTATACTTTACAAACTTAGTTGGACCATGTTATACTAGTTGTCTTAGGCAGACAATTTATACAAGTTGAAGTTTAAGAATTATTTGTACCTTGCTATACTGGTTTTACTTGTTATGTATTCAATATTCATGTTTACAACCAACAAGGGATGAGGAACATCTTCTCGGTGATTTGGCAGAAGAGGACGATGATGTGAATGCGGTTGTCGATGGTTGGAATAATCGCCTTCTGGTTGAAAACATGAAGGATGCGAGTCAACATAGTCACCTCCGTTAGTCGTTGTAATGTACCAAATTTGATCATTTATCATTTCAGTCTCGTTCTTGTGATCGTCTAATTCCTCCATCATCGCCTCATCCCACCAACGACGATAGTGACGACCTCCGTACTACACATCCCATTAACACTATCATCACAAGTTTGCTTGAACTACAAATAATAAATTTAGCCAACTTACCTCATTTTCCTCACATTCGAGAAACATTCTGCTAACATGAAAACCGTTTGCCCCGTTCGAACAACCACACGACCACCACAAAAGCACAGTTTGGGAATCCCGCGAGGGGTCGGCATGAAACACTCAGGGAATTCCTCTCGAATTATTTCCTCCTGAATTCTCCTCATCTCCTCGCTCATGCCCTACTGTCATTGCTGTTGTTGGATCCATAATCCGGATCACGAAGAGGCATCTTCCCGAGCCAGCACAAAATTAGATAAATTTCAAACTAGCATATTTTCAAAATTAAAATATGAATAAAAATTAGCTTTATTAACTAAATTATATATATTACCAATTTCGGAAACAATTCCCATTAGCTAAATTTTCAATATTACAAAATTCCAAAATAGCGAATTCACCCCCAAACAAACTAACCCAAAAGAAAATATATTATGAATTCAAATGACCTAAATTATCTAAATACTATGTTACCTAAATTATCAAAGCTAATTCTAACCAAAACCTGAAAGTAATTCAACCCATTAAACCTGAAACTTATTCAACCCATTAAACTTGAAACCAATAACCAGTTCAACCCGAAACACAATAGAGCTAATTCAACCCGAAAACAATTCAATTCGATTCCAAGTGACCCCGAAACCAATTCAACCCATTAAATCTGAAACCAATTCAACCCGAAAGCAACAGAGCCAATTCAACCCAAACAATTCAACCCCATTCCAAGTGAACCCGAAACCAACTCAACCCGGTTCCAGTTCGACCCCAAACAAATTGAACGCAAAATAAGTTGAAACCGAAAAACCTTTGAAATTGAATAGTAATCAAGAACTACCTTGTTTTTGTGGGTGTGGAAGGGTGTCCATCTTTCCCTAACAGTGGATGCAAATTGGGGGAAAGGTGAGAGGAATAACGGAAGAATCGGGTGGATTTATTAAGGAAAAAGGATTTGAAATTTTGAAATTTTCGGTTTTGGAGGAAATTTTGAAATTTTCGGTTCTGGATTTGATTTTTTTCTTACAACGTAGTTGTACCAGATTTATTAGTTGAGCGGAAATACAAACAATTGTATTTTTTATAATACGCATCATCCTTAGTACTAAATGATTTTTTCCAAGATTATGAATGGAAAATAGAGATGAGTTTTATAAAAATTTAGAAACAACGGCTACAACCAATAATTGAGTCCATGTTTTTAACACAAAGTACTGAGAAACATGCAAAGTTCGAACAACTCCGAATGCCGTTGTACATAGTTGTACCGATAAGAAAATGTCAATTTCCACCCGTGTTACTGCTGTTAAAACACCTATCCATATCTAGTCGTGCCACATGCTTGTTACTACTCCTATTACGACGGTGTTCTCCAACCGATGACTATATGGTCTCTTGAATTCGTCCCTTCTAAAATGGTAAAAACCAAGATATATCAATGTTTCACTTGATCGCCTAGATAATATCTTTTCAGTATTATGGACATAACTCCAACAGACTTGGTTCTACTTGAAAATGTGGATATCTTTCCTCCAACTTGCAGCTTATCTAGAATATGTAAGATATCCAATGAGGCTTGTATATTTTTCGCAGGAAAGTTGTCTTGTATAAAGGATGGTGACAAATGATTCATTTTGAATCCTTTTCGCTTTTCCTTATAAACATAGTGAAACAAAAATAATCAAAATAACTAATTTCATACCAAAACCATATAGTTTTGTTACAAAAAACATAAGGAGAATTTTAAAACTACCACTTTTGGTGTACCACTTTTCAAAAATACCACGGGAAGATGCAAATTTTCAAAAATACCATTAAAGTATTAACTATTTATAAGGTTTTAAGGTTTAGGATCTAGAGTTTAAGATTTAGGATCTATGGTTTAGGGTTTAAAACCCTAAACCCTCAAAAGTCTTCTCACCCCTAATAAACCCTAACCGCCTAAAATATAAACCCTAAATCATAATAATTAAACGCTAATAGTTATTAAAAATCAAACCTTAATTTTATAAGGGTTTAACCCTAAGTCCTAAAGCCTCAAACCCTAGCAAATTTGTAATTTATAATGAATAATAGCTTTTGTTTTTTTTCTCTAAAGGATTTTATTTAATCAACGCTGAACCGGGTACAATCTACACCAAAAGAAATCATCCAACTGCTAACGCAAAACAATACTAAATTTCTTGAAAGAAAAAAAACCGAGCTCTCAAAACAGAGAGAGACGTAACAGAGATTCGAAACATAATCTGTGCTCAAACTAAGATGCCGCATGTTGTTGTTGAACAGTTGTGAGAACGTAGCCAAGCTCGTGTTAATGGTTTGAATAATAGCTTTAGTAAATGATGGTAATTTTGGAAATATACAAAAATGGTAGTTTTGGAAATATACAAAAAATGGTAGTTTTGGAAAGGAGTATTTCAAAAGTGGTATTTTAAAAAATTTCCTAAAAACATATAATAAAAGCACATAAAACATATAGTAAAAATTGGTACTAAAATCATATAGTTTTGTTACTAAAAACATATAAAATATATAGTAAAACGTGGTAAAATATTGATGTTATCATGCACGTTCCAAGAGATTCTTCATCAAAGAAGCAAAGAAGAGGTATAATCTTTGATATCAAAAGAAAACTTTTAAGAACATTTAGTGTTATGTGAAGTTGTATATTAGTATGGCCTTGAATTATTGGTTTAGATGAGTTATTGGTTTAGTTGACAAATGTAAATTGGTTTCAGTTTAGCTAAACCAGTGTATGTAACTTACTATATATACTTGTAAATGACTTCATTGATGAATAAGAAAGTTATTATGGTAAAGTTTGTTACAGATCATTGAAATGTTCTTCACAAAGTTTCTTCTTACTAATATGGTATCAGAGCGACTTTCGCTCAAATTTCTCTGACTTGTTCATGTTCTTCGTCTCTTCTTTGCATCTATCTTCGTTCTCTGCATTCGTTCGCACACTGTATCCTAAATCAAAGCTTTTCACGAAGATCGGAGCTGATTTTCGCTATCGGAGACAGTTTCTACAGATTTTGAGCTCAGATTTAGCTGAATCGGTGCGTCTGCAATGGCGAAACAAGGAAGAAAGTTGTGAAACCGTGAAATTTCACCAGATGTTCAGGATTCGAATTCGCGAGGACGACGAGGAGCTTCCACAACTCCCGACCCAGTCAATGATGGTGTGAATCCTAACAGCGAAGCAAATCGAGGTAATCCTGGATTGATTTATGCCGGAATAGCTTTACAAAATGGAATGGATTCTTGCGATAATATGCATAGTCCGTTTTTTCTTCATGCGGCTGATCATCCTGGATTACACATAGTGAATCAAGTGTTAGATGAATTCAATTACAACAATTGGTTTCTATCTATGCGTATGAGTTTGGAAGCGAAGAATAAACTAGGATTTGTTGATGGATCCCTGCCTAGGGCGGAGGAAAATGAACCTATCTTCAAGATTTGGAGTAGGTGTAATAGCATGGTGAAAGCGTGGTTGTTGAATGCTGTGAACAGAGAGATCTATGATAGTATCTTGTACTATCAAGATGCTTCAGAAATGTGGGAGCATTTGTTCACAAGATACATGGTCAGTAATCTCCCAAGAAAGTACCAGTTGGAACAAGCAATAACGAATCTGAAGCAAGGTTCGATGAATCTCTCTACTTACTAAACCAAGAAGAAGACCTTAAGGGAACAACTTGCTAATACTAAGCCTAGTGCTGCGAGAAAGTGCAAATGTGATAATGCCAAAGCATTACTTGAGGAAGCAGAAACGAGTGGAATCATTCACTTCCTTATGGGACTGAATGAGAACTTTGCTACAATTCGTGGAAGCATTCTGAGGCTGAGTTTCGAGCCATGGCTTTGGCTGCGTGTGAAATTGTCTGGATCACAAGACTGATAAAGGAGTTAGAGGTTCCTTTAGCTCTTCCTGCTTTATTGTTTTGTGACAATGCATCTGCTCAACATATAGCTTGGTAAACGAACCAAACATGTGGACACAAATTGTTATACAATCAAGGAGAACATTGATGATGGTTTACTCAAAACCATGCCTGTTTCCACTCGAGATCAGGTTGCAGATTTGTTCACGAAAGCACTTTACCCATAACCAGTTCCAATTTCTTACTGACAAGATGGCGGTTAGTACTATGTACTCACCTCCATCTTGAGGGGGGCTATTGGTTTGGATGAGTTATTGGTTTAGTTGACAAATGCAAATTGGTTTCGGTTTAGCTAAACCAGTGTATGTAACTTACTATATATACTTGTAAATGACTTCATTTATGAATAAGAAAGTTATTTTGGTAAAGTTTGTTACAAATTGAAATGTTCTTCACAAACTTTCTTCTTGCTAATATGAATCTATAATTAAAACGAAAAGCCGAAGTTTACACTGATATGAGTCTATAAGTTTTTAAAGGAAGTCATTCGAGAATTTTATGCGCCTCTTCCTATCTGTCTCAAGAAAAAACTACAATCTCATAAATTCAAGTGTTTGTTTGTGGGTATCATTTCAAGTTTTTGTCTATGATTAAAAACTATATGGGGTTGTCACCTTTAGAATAATTCGAGCTCGAAGCCCAAACAAATGTTGAGCTAGTTGGTAGTAAAGATTTATATGTGACCTAAATAAAGGTGGCTAAAATTTATGTGTGATAATCCCGATACGGTTTGGAATGTCTCCTAAACATGCATTATTATACAATATGTACTTTCACAACTGGTTCCCAATTTCCAATAAGAAAGGGGTTTAGTTGTTATACAAAATGAGTAAAGGAGTGAAGGTTGGTTTTGGTGTACTCATATACAATGAAGTGCTAAACCAAGTCCAATTTAGTGTGTCATGAGTAAGTAATGTCCGCTTTTGCAAATATGGGTAAATACGTGGGTTCAATTAGCAAAGATGTACATTGGGGTTGAACCGCCTTTTTGACATAAACAGAAAAGCTTAAAATGCTTGCTAAACCCTTAAACCTACGCCGCGGCGTTCATCTTTGATTCCTCCACTCCAGGATTTCACCATTGAGACCATTACCCCGATCCCTCCCGTTTCTTCTCTCCAATTTGATCCCTCTTTCTTTGAAACTCTAATCTCGTGCTCTTTGTCTACAGGTTCCATGGCTATTGACGGCAGCTTCAATCTTCAACTTGCCTTAGAGACGTTTTCTGAACGTTGCCCCAAGGTGGCAGCTTTTCCTCTCTTCAAGGGAGGAGCGGATAGCGAAGAGGAGGTGATTCATGCTTTGTCGGACGTCTTTCTTCACCCTGACTATACAATTCCCTTGCTTCATTGCTTCCTTCCTATAATAACAAGAGTTGTAGATAGAGTGGTGGCTCTTCTTCATCTTGTCGGTGATCTTAGCTCAACCACTGACTACCCTCAAGATGATGTCTCGGTTTTGGAAAATTCCATCAAGGAAGGTGTTTCTCTTATTGATTTTTATGTTCGGCGTGGTCAAAGGTTGGAGCTTCACGAGTGTGCTTGCTTCGCCTTCACTCGTTCTCTTCATTTCAATACGTCTCTGCTAGGCTCTATTCTAAACTACTTTAAGGAAGCTCCACCACCATACCACCGAATTCTTGTCAAACATATCATTTCTGACTCCCACCTGGAGGTATGCCTATTACCTTTGACATTTATATATATCAGATCGTCTCTGTAAACTATATCACATCCTTTTGAACCAGGCTTCTGCTGCATTTTTGCTTTGTCTTCGAGTATCATATCGTTTTCTAGTTATCAGACCTGAGGTTTTCTCTAAGTTGTGGGATTGGTCCACTTACTTGGACTCCATGAAAAGTCTCTCAGACTGTCCTAGACAAAAAACACCTTTCTCGGAAAAGCCTCGCCATGCTCTGTGGTGTGGGATGCAAATCCTTTCCGTTGTTTTGAGGTGCACTGACAGAGTAGCAGACTATTATGGTTTTGAAGTAAAAGAAGCACTCTCATGCTTGTTAAGGTAATTCTTGTTAGCCCTAGACTCTTAAACCACTCTTTGTCTTAAGTTTTGTTTCTAAAGGCTTGTTATTTTTTATACATTCAGCTGGGAGGAATTTTGTCAGGATATTGAAATAGGAAAGGCTGGATTATACATTGAATCGCCCACAGACATGGGGTTGAGGTCTCCGCAACATTGTAGTGTCCTTGTACCTGGGATTCACAAGCGACTATCAGCAGGCGTAGAAAAAGAGGAGCCTTTAATGAAGATTCGGAGGCTGGACACCTGGTCTGTTTTCTTTACGTGTCTTTTCATATAATTTTCTACGTTTATTCCACATGTAATATTAATTTTCTCATTTTGGGTTGAATTCCTCCTTCCTCTTAAATTCAGGGATGCCAAATCTTTCTCTGAACCGTTTGAAATCCACTCTAGGGTGAAAAAGTCTTTTGAAATGGTCTCATTGGCTGTTAGTCAGAAACGTCCTGTTCTTCTGTATGGTCCCTCGGGCTCTGGAAAGTCTGCCCTCATAAGAAGATTGGCTGATGAAAGTGGCAACCATGGTATGTTTTATTTTCTTACACCTATATATATTCTTGTCAACTATTGTTGTACTTGGCTAGGTTCAAGGAAATTTCTACTTTACTGGGAGGGGGAAAAGCAATTGTATTGAGATGTTGCTAATGCATTGAGTCTTTCCACTGTTACAGAAAGCCTTAAACTAAATAATTTCTCGCTATATTTTGTTTCTTATGTCTGTCTTATAATTTTGATAGTTGTATTTATCCACATGGATGATCAACTTGATGGGAAAACGTTGGTTGGCACTTATGTATGTACTGATCAACCTGGCGAATTTAGATGGCAGCCTGGTTCACTTACCCAGGTTTGTTGCATAGAATTCAGATGGCAGCCTGGCGGTATCTATTCTCTCACAATTACATCATTATTTTTCATTTTTCCTCTTGGCAGGCTATTATGAATGGTTTCTGGGTGGTTCTTGAGGACATAGACAAAGCTCCATCAGATGTTCCCCTAATCTTGTCGCCTCTGCTGGAAGGCTCATGCTCATTTGTGACCAGCCATGGAGAGGTAAACACTTCCTTTTTGCTGCCTTCTTACTTCTTCTATGGAACATTATTGTAGGGCACTTAGCTGGTTTATTACTTTGTTTTAGGTACTTGTGTTTTTCCTTATTTCAAGTTTCAAAGCTTTTTAAATTTTCATCTTCTTGTAGGTGATACGGATATCTGAAAGTTTCCAGCTGTTTTCAACCATATCGACACCCGAATGCAGTGTATCACACATCAGGGAAGGTAAATATTGCGGACACTAACTAGTTTGACAGGTTAGCTGATGCCTGGTCATAAGCTAGGAAAACCCTAACTTTTCAGTTTTTGGAATTATTTGGCTTTAAAGCGTACGGTAACCATAACTTTTTTTTGTAGCAAATAAAATTCTTTTCCAGAAAACTTCACTTTTGTCTTCTGGTTTTCTTGGATGTAGCTGGAACTTCGCTAAGTCCTCTTTGGCGGAGAATTGTTGTTTATCCACCAGACCGTGAAAGCTTGCATAACATTCTGGGTGCTCGGTATCAAAACCTGAAACCTATTGCAGAAAAACTTATTGGTAGGTTTCTCTTGCACATATGTCCCTTGATATGGATTTTGTATTCATTGTGAATTTGCTCCATCTTTGCAGAAACATTTGAAACTGTTAACTCTGCTCTTTGTCCGCAATTTTCAACTGTAAACTCGGCTACTTTCAGTTCTCCAAGTAGATTTTCTCTTAGGTGAGCATATCCATGTGTTTTCTTGGTAATAATAGATTGGTTATTCTATTCTTTCTGACTGGTCAAATCATTTCCAGAGATCTGCTCAAGTGGTGTGAACGGGTTTATGGCCTGCCCTCCTATGATGGCCATGCAATTTTTCGGGAGGTCTGTTTCTTTGAAATATGCTTATGTTAGTCTCTTATTCAACTCTTAATTAATTAATAATTTGGCGATTTTGTGCATTTTCCTCAGGCCGCAGATATATTCTCTGCATCTTACATGTCAACTCAAAACCGAGTGACAGTAAGTGAAATTGTGGCTAGCATTTGGAATGTCGCTATTCCAGAGTCCCAGCATAAGCCCCCAATTCAGGTACTTTAGTGTTCTTGATAGTGATTTGTCTCGCTGCTTTAAGAATTTATACTAACTTTTTAATTTTGCAGGAGTTTTCCAGAATTCTTAAAATCGGCAGGGTTTCTCTTCCACTTGGTGAAACTGCGGTTTGATTTTTTAGCACCTCATAATTTTTTATACAAATATTCTGTTAAAGCCTCTTATTGATCTGTTTTTTTGCCTCTTTTTCAGTCACATGATAGGTCGAGGTTTGTTGAAACACGCGCATCTACCCAGTTACTTGAGAAAATAGCTCGCTCTGTCGAGTACAATGAGCCAGTTCTCTTAGTTGGAGAAACAGGGACTGGGAAAACTACTCTAGTTCAAAATCTTGCACACTGGATTGGACAGAAACTCACTGTTTTGGTGTGTGTCTCTCATACATTCTTCTAGTGATTTGTTTATCTTAGGGGTTCTCTGTATATTCTAATATATATATATACATATGATTTTTTTCTGGTGTTTCTGTAGAACTTGAGCCAGCAAAGTGATATAGTTGATCTACTGGGAGGTTTTAAGCCTATTGATGCAAAACTTATGTGCACAACGCTGTACAATGAATTCAACGAACTGGCAAGAAATTCGAAGATGAAGGTAGCTTAACATTTAAAACGTCGTCGCTCTCTCGTAGATTCTTCATGCACTCCTTCCTAACCAGATATGTTTTGGAATAAAGTTAGCATTTTGCTCAAGTGATGATTCTTTTCCATTTTGATATCCAGGATGATTCAAGAGTTATGAAATGGCTGCAGAAACACTTTAGAACCAAGAATTGGGAAACATTTTTAAGTGGTTTAAAGAAAACTATTGACCATCACACTGAAAGTAAAAATGGGGCAGAAAGGTCTAGATTTGGTAGAAAGAGGAAGAAACCTGAAGACATTGAGAATTGGACTTGTCTGTCAAAAAAAGTGGAGAAGATTCATCGACAGATTTGTTCAGGTGGAATGGTTTTTACCTTTGTCGAAGGTGCTTTTGTGACTGCCCTCAGGGAGGGGCACTGGGTTTTACTAGATGAAGTGAATCTAGCCCCACCGGAGATATTGGGTAGGCTTATTGGTGTTCTTGAAGGAGTGAGAGGATCACTTTGTTTAGCTGAGAGAGGGGATGTACTGGGTATTCCCAGACATTCAAATTTCCGTTTATTTGCCTGTATGAATCCAGCCACGGATGCTGGCAAGCGAGACTTGCCGTTCTCCTTTCGTAGCAGATTTACAGAGTATGCTGTGGATGATGATTTGTGTGATGATGACCTGGAGATATTTGTGAGGCGGTTTTTAGGTGGACGTGAATCTGACAGTAAGTTAGTAGGCAACATTGTTTGGTTTTACAAAAAAGCTAAAAGGTTATCTGAAGAATGCTTGCAGGATGGTGCTAATCAGAAGCCACAGTATAGCTTAAGGTCTCTTTACCGTGCTCTAGAGTATGCGATAAAAGCAGAAGGTATTGGCGGATTTCCAAAAGCATTATATGATGGATTTTCCATGTTTTTCCTCTCCTTATTGGATGCTTCCAGTGCTAAGATCATGAACCCACTAATACAACGTATCTCAAAGAAAAGTAGTCAAGGCCAACCACTTGATAGATACTTGGGAGAACAAAAAGGCAGCTCTGATGAATTTGTGGAGAGCTATGTTATGACGAAGAGTGTCATTGAGCACCTTAATCATTTGGCTCATGCCATTTTTATTAAAAGATATCCTGTTCTCTTACAAGGACCAACATCCAGTGGAAAAACAAGCCTTGTTAAATATCTTGCTGCAATAAGTGGAAACAAATTTGTTCGAATCAATAATCATGAGCAGACTGATATCCAAGAATATTTAGGTTCCTATATGACTGATTCTTCAGGAAAGCTTGTATTTCATGAAGGAGCCTTGGTGAAGGCTGTCAGGAATGGGCATTGGATTGTCTTAGATGAACTTAATTTGGCCCCATCGGATGTCTTGGAGGCACTAAACAGACTGCTTGATGATAATAGGGAGCTTTTTGTGCCTGAGCTGCGGGAAACAATCTCAGCGCATCCGAATTTCATGCTCTTTGCTACACAGAATCCTCCTGCTTTATATGGTGGGCGCAAAATACTGTCTCGAGCTTTTCGCAACCGCTTTGTGGAGATTCATGTTGATGAAATTCCAGAAGATGAATTGAGTGAAATCCTTACTCAGAAGTGTCTTATTGCAAATAGTCATGCTACAAAAATGGTGGAAGTGATGAAAGACCTGCAACGTAATAGGCAGAGTAGCAAAGCTTTTGCTGGAAAACATGGATATATAACTCCAAGAGATTTATTTCGGTGGGCAGATAGATTTAGGACTTATGAAGGTAAATCTAATGAAGAGCTAGCCAGAGAAGGGTATTATCTCCTTGCAGAAAGGCTGCGTGAAGACACTGAGAAGGTAGTTGTTCAAGAGGTGCTGGAGAGACATTTCCGGGTCAGTCTTGCAAAAGATGATTTGTACAAAGAGGTAACTTTTGTTTCTAGTATAAAACTTCTAGTAAAGCCGTTTTTAGGTTACTGATGGAACAGTATGTCATAAATCTAAAGTTAGTTGTTGTTTCTTCTTGAAATTAGCTCATTTTAGATTTCCTGAAATTAGTTCATGTTGACGGTCTTTTAACTGCATATATTCATTGGATCGAGTTGCTTGTTCTTCTGCATTTTTAGAGCCACTAATCTTCACTCCTTTTGATTATGTTCCAAGGAAGCTGTTGGCCTTTGCACAATATTACTATAACTTAGTTTTGCTTACGTTATTCGGATGTACATAATGATTTTCTGTTCTGTTTGGCCCCAGGAGTTTCTAGGGTTGGATCAACCATTTCATTGTATAAAAGATACCATGTAATTGACTCCTCCCTCCTGTTTCTTCTACTTAATCCTTTTTCTTAGGTTGTTTGTTTTTATCTTTGACACTCTGGGCTGAATTTAATGGTGCTATTATTTTTCAATCTTGTTATAGGCAAAACAGAACAATCACATGGACTCAAAGTATGTGGAGGCTATTTTTCCTCATCAGACGTTCGTATGAACTGCGGGAGCCAGTTCTTCTTGTTGGTGACACTGGAGGAGGCAAAACAACAATCTGCCAATTACTAAGCGATGTTCTGGATCTAAGACTGCACATCCTTAACTGTCATCAATACACAGAAACATCTGATTTCCTTGGTGTAAGCTTCTCTTCTTTCTTCTGGACCCCAGTGCTATGCTGTTAATTCTTTCTTTTATAAATTCTAATCTCAGCCTCTTTCTTAGGGGTTCTTTCCTGTGAGGGACAGATCCAAATTAATCACAGAGTATGAATATCAATTCAAGCAGCTCTCTGAGGCATTGGCGCCTTTTGGCCATGATATTGTTAGTATCTCAATACCCACAATTGATATTGGTCTTTCATCTATCTCTCGCAATGTGGATGCTATATTTTTTTGAATATGTTATGTGCAGGACCTTTCTGCAGATATTGGTAGAGCTGAATTGTTGATGAAATCAATAGAGACACTTCTGGAGAAGTACAAAAATGATTCAGTATTAAGATGGACTGTCACACTACAAAATGTTGATGTTCTTGAGAATATAAGGAACAATATGGTGACGCTGTATGAAAAGTGGCGTACTATTTTCGTGTGGCAAGATGGGCCGCTTGTGGAAGCGATGAGAGCTGGAAATGTATTTCTTGTCGATGAAATATCGCTGGCGGATGACAGTGTATTAGAAAGACTGAACAGTGTGTTGGAGCCAGGCAGGAAGTTGGTGTGTATCATGTCATTCGACTCCTGCTTGCATTTTCATCATCAAACTATTCCTTATAACTTTCATCATTTCCACTCTTTCTAAATTTAGATGTCTGTTTAATTCTCCACTCATATGTTATTATTGTAGTCCTTAGCTGAGAAAGGTGGTCCTGTCTTGGAGGAAATTGTCGCTCACGAAAAGTTTTTGGTTCTTGCCACCATGAACCCGGGGGGTGATTATGGAAAGAAGGAATTGTCACCTGCGCTTCGTAACCGTTTTACTGAGATATGGGTCCCCCCTATCACTGACACTGAGGAGCTCAGAAGTATTGCTTTTTCTGGGTACGTCAAAAGGATATTTGTCAATAAATATCTTTGTTAATTATTCCTAACATATATATATTTTTGTAGCCTTTCTTGTTCAGAGGACTCCAATATCGTAGGTCCCATTATCAACTTCTGGGAGGTAGGCCCCATACTCTTATTTCGTACTAAAAATTCTGTAATTCTGAAAGTAATACATGCTTTGAGGTTTACAAAACAGAACTTATAGTTCACGGTTTTGTTTACAACATGAACACAACCACACATTTCAAGTTTTGTGCTGTTTTAAAATAATTTGATTGCTGGATCATTAGTTGTGGTTTCTTAATATTACTATTTTGTCTTTGGGGATTGATATAATTGTGTGGCATCATGGAGCACCTGCTTCACTTTTGAGTCTGTCTTTTTTTCATGAATTTGATCTCCATACCATCTGTATTTTTTCATCCTTGCATTAGACACAAAATGTTCTGAGCTGTTATGTCAAAGCTACATGATACTTTATTATTCATCTGTATATTCAGTGCTAATATTCTTTTCCTGCAGTGGTTTAACAGGTTGCAGAATGGGAGAACGCTTACTGTCAGAGATCTCCTCTCTTGGGTTGCGTTTGTTAACTTGGTAATTGGGAGTTTAGGACCAGCATCTGCTATTCTTCATGGAGCATTTCTCGTGTTACTTGATGGTTTAAGTCTTGGTATGTCTTTGCCATATTCTAAATTTTCTGTGTCGTTGTGAAATTTGATTGATTTACTCACTTATTCAGTTCTTATTCTTCATTTCTGTTACTAAGTTTTATCTGCACTAGGGGACGTTTTTTTTTTTTTGATGGCATGCTTTGGTAAATAATCGGACTTTGAGCTTGCCAATGTCCACAAACATCAAAGTTCTCTTACGATTAGTCCTGTATATCTATGGTTGAGTATTTAACTGTAGCCTAGGGTAGAGTGAAACCTTTACATCACTATAAACATTTAACCGTAGATTAGACTTGTGTTCCATTAGAATATATAATTTAGGTCTCCCGTTGCTTCTTAGGTTGTTTGCTTTCTTAACTGCTTTTTTTGTATACTGTTTGACTTTTAATTGAAAAGTCTATACTGTTATGATATAAGTCTATATAATTTAGGTCTGTGGCTGCTTCACTTTTGTGATATAAACTCATGCAAATGATGGGAACACTCATATCTACAATTTGTTTTATGTACTTGGTTCTGTTGTGGGATGATTTTAGGCATTTGATTATATTGTTATTGCATCCTCGTTAGTTGAGTTTGAGCATTAATGCTACATTTATCTTAACCCAGTGTGTATGTTGATTCGTTTTTTATTTTTCTGGAACCAATTTTCGTATATTATGTAAGGCACTGGTCTCTCTGGGAGTGATGGTAAAGATCTGAGAGAAAAATGCTTCGCCTTCCTAGTACAACAACTTAAGGTAATTTGAATATTTATATTACAACGTTTCTCTTTATTTTGGTTGTTTTTGGCAACTTAATCCCACGTAAAAACAAAAAAAAACTCCCTAATTTTTTCCCTATTGGATTAATTCGTATCCAAGTGTTTTTGTAGTTAGTTTTGTAATTCTAGGATTCAACATTTCTAGCCATGTGGGGAAAGTTCTACCTTTTTTTTTTCCTTCAATTCTCAGAGTACTTAGCGTCTAGGTTATAATTCTTTGTTTTTTAGTATCTAGAATGTTACCCATTTATTTTGATATGGTGAGAGCTGGGCGGTATGGATTCTCTTTTTCCACTTCAGGGTAAAAAATCTAGTGAAGCAATTATGTTTTGCTATAGAACAGAAATATTTTCCTATCATCTTTAAAAACTTAATATCGTGTGGCTTATATCGTGGTTAGTCCTTCAGCTTATAGTGATGCTTGTAGTTTATGAATGTCTCGTCATGTTTGCATCCATTTTATAATTTGACCTTTCTTCTTTAGGTTTTTGCTAGTGACCCTTTGGAACTTTCAAGAATGGAGCAATATGGGTGGGGTGATGCCAGAACAATATACCAAGAAAATAAGAGAGTTCTACATGGGGACATGTTTGGCATTGATCCTTTTTACATAAGTAAAGGTGTGCTACTCACTCATTTTTTCTGCCAAGGATATGCTATATATTGTCAGAGTATTTTACAACCATTATTAAAGACGTTTCATGATAATATGTGTGAAACTTAAAACTTGCCTGGGTCAGGTGATGAAAATCCTGAGATTGGTGGATTTGAGTTCTTAGCACCAACCACCTGCAGGAATGTCTTGAGAGTATTGCGTGCAATGCAGCTTTCAAAACCAAGTATGTCTCGCTAATTTTGGTATTCATGGTAGTTACTGGAGGTTGATGTTTACCTTTGATGTTGGATTGTTTTTCCGTTTCAGTTTTATTAGAAGGTAGCCCTGGTGTCGGAAAAACAAGTCTGATAATGGCGTTGGGAAAATATTCTGGCCACAAGGTTGTGCGCATAAATCTGTCTGAGCAGGTTCGGTTTCTTCACCAGGCACCAATACTCTGTATGCTACTTTGCCTGTTAATATAACTTTGGTTCTTCTGATGCAGACTGACATGATGGATTTGCTGGGATCAGATTTACCTGTTGAAAGTGATGAGGAAATGAAGTTTGCGTGGTGTGATGGAATTCTCTTGCAGGTTTAAGAATGCCTGATGCTAAAGTATGTATCCGTTTATGACATTG
The DNA here is from genome assembly GCA_900406295.1 of Aurinia saxatilis. NCBI lineage: Eukaryota > Viridiplantae > Streptophyta > Magnoliopsida > Brassicales > Brassicaceae > Aurinia > Aurinia saxatilis. The sequence goes on along the minus strand of OVAP01000043.1, from coordinate 28,327 downwards.
CCTTCTCTCAAATATGTTATTTCTACAGGCTCTAAAGGAAGGCTCCTGGGTTTTGTTAGATGAACTGAACCTTGCCCCACAGTCAGTGTTAGAGGTGAGCCAATAAGCCACCAGTTTTATTTCAGTAAAGCTTTTACTGCGCCAGAACATGTTAAACTCTGTTGGCTTTCCACATATATTATTCCAGTGAAGGTTGTTAAGAAATATACATTTTCCAGGGTTTGAATGCCATTTTAGATCATCGTGCTCAAGTCTTCATCCCAGAACTAGGCTGTACCTTTGAATGCCCTCCGACATTTAGAGTTTTTGCATGTCAGAATCCGTCTTCTCAAGGTGGTGGCAGGAAAGGTCTTCCAAAGTCTTTCCTTAACCGATTTATTAAAGTATGTTCCACTATTTGTTTTCTGGTCTTGGCTGCTTATGCAATTAAACGAAATTGATGCAATTTTTCTTTCCATATAATTCAATATGGAAATTTCAACTGCTCCACCTCAAATGTTTTCAGGTTTATGTGGATGAGTTAGTGGAAGATGATTACCTCTTCATCTGTCGCTCTCTTTACCCATCAATTCCCAGTCCATTGCTTTCAAAGCTTATTGCTCTCAATAGACAGTTACATGACGGTACTATGTTATATCGAAAATTCGGCCACGATGGCTCCCCGTGGGAGTTCAATTTACGTGATGTGATTAGATCATGCCAATTTATGCAAGGTATCTAGACTCATTTCAATTATTTCATATTACCATTTTTTCAGGCAACAGTAGTTGGTTAGACTAATCTAAATTCCCCTGTCGTTTCAGGGGCAGTAAATGACTTAGAAGTTGAAAGCTTTCTCAATGTTTTGTATGTTCAAAGAATGCGAACTCCAACTGACCGTAAAGAAGTTCTGAGCATCTATAGGGCTATTTTTGATAAAATCCCTTCTATAAACCGGTATCCTCGGGTTCAGCTAAATCCTGGATACTTAGTTGTGGGAACTGCTGCTATTAAACGGAATTTTACTGAGTCTAATATATCAGGTGAGCAGTTGAAGATATTGCCTGATATCCGTCAAAATCTGGAAGCAGTTGCACATTGTGTGCAGAACAAATGGCTGTGCATCCTCGTCGGACCATCATCATCTGGAAAGACTTCAGTGATAAGAATGTTAGCTCAGTTAACAGGGTTTCCTCTGAATGAAATAAATCTTTCATCTGCGACTGACAGCTCTGATCTACTTGGATGCTTTGAGCAGTACAGTGCATTCCGTAATTTCAGATTTGTTGTTTCTCAAATTGAGCATCTTGTTGATGAGTATAACAGTCTGTTATCACAGCCTTCCCAGGACTCCAGTTTGAGCAAAATGACTAACTTAGTTTCCAATTGGCTTTCCTTTTTATATAAAATTGAATCCCATCTCTTGGAAAACCCTTCATCCTTCTTGAACGACTCTGACTCATTCTCTAAATTAATTGAGATTGTAGAATATCTGAAGCAGGTCTTGGAAGAAGGTGTTTTGCCCGTTAGTTGGTCAAAAAAGATACTGGACCAAATCACGAAGACAATATTGAAGCTGCAAACTCATGAGAAAAAGCAGTCAACGAAATTTGAGTGGGTTACTGGAATGCTGATAAAGGCCATAGAAAATGGAGAGTGGGTTGTCCTTGAAAACGCAAATCTCTGTAATCCCACGGTAATATAATCAGCCTTATTAATATCCTGTTATCATTTTTTTTTCTCTAGGTTTTACCCATGTGGGCTTTAGTGGGTTAGCACGCAGGATTTATCACCAATAAGGAACAACTCTGAGAATCTCTCTTGTAGCTAATTCCCATTAATTTAAATTTCAGGTACTTGATAGAATCAACTCGTTGGTGGAACCTTGTGGATCAATCACTATAAATGAGTGTGGAATTATTGATGGCAAACCTGTCACTATCATTCCACACCCGAACTTTCGTTTGTTCCTGTCTGTTAATCCAAAATTTGGGGAGGTATCAAGAGCAATGCGAAATAGAGGTGTTGAGGTATTTATGATGGGGCCACATTGGCAGCTCAATGAGGAAGATTCTAACACTAATGAGCTTGTGCTGAGAGGTGTGGAAAGGTTTCTTATTCTATCAGGTATTCCAGGTTACAAGCTGGTTACTTCCATGGCAAAAGCACATGTTCATGCATGCAGTAATGGTCAAAGCTTTAATGTACGAATTACATATCTTGAGCTTGAACAGTGGGTTCACCTCTTCCAACTGCTGCTCAAGAACGGTAATCAACTTCAGTGGAGCTTACAGCTAAGTTGGGAGCACATCTATCTCTCTTCCCTTGGAGTAACTGATGGAAAAGAAGTTGTTGACTTTGTGCGTGATAAGTATTTGTCAGATATTGAACTTTCTGAGCTTGATTCATTTCTGGGTGAAGGTCTGTGCCTCCCTGGGGGATGGCCAAAGCCTTTCCACTTGAGAGACATGACTTGGTACTCCAGAGAAACATCTGTCAGACAGAATTGCATGTATCTGGAGTTCTTAGGAGCCCAGTATGCGTCACATCAGTCAAAAATAAGCTACAATGTCAGATTAAGAGATGGGGAGTTGGCTGCTGAGGAACCAAGAAATATTTATACTATAGATTCTTGGACTTTTAAAAAGGTCATGTTTCCTAAAGCCTTGATTGGGTCAACTTGTGCAGCAAAGTTTGAAAGTGATTTGGCGTCAAAGATGCTATTATATTCTGCCAACTGGACAATGGAACAAGCAACCGAAGAGGATATACAACTTTATCTTATGCGGATTAGTTGGTTTGGTTCCAAGCTGCAACAGTACTGTCCTTTTTTCCTGGGTTTTCTCAATATGTTGAAAGATGAGTTGGAACATCCAATCTGGAGTCATATATCTAGATGTCGGAAAAGCCTGATAGCTCTCTGCAAATTGGATCCAGATGCTGTTCCAGTTCCTATGTTATCCACCAAATTGATTGATATAGCAGCATCAAATGACCTGTCAAAACCTTACAGGGAACCGCTTTTTGAGTCCCTCAACTCTGTTGGCGTTCTTCGGCTTTCCTATCAGCAGTGGCTTGCAGAGAGTAACTGCAATTACGCTGATGTATCCTGCTTTATTCGCTTTTTGGATTCTCTTCGTGCGTTGGAGAAAAAAATTCTTTTCCAAATTGTTGGATCACCTTCTTTCAGTGTGCTGATTCAGTTGTACACCGAAGTTATAGAAAAGCATTCATTCTTTTGGTCTGGTTTAGTCTCGTCTTCAGATGAGTATCTGTTGTTTTCCTTTTGGTCACTGATAAAAGCTGTCAAAAAATTGCACAGTTATTTTCCTGAAGAAGTTCATGTGGTTCTGGTAAGCCTATCTTTCAGTTATGCCAATTCCTTTTTACTCCATTATATCAAACGGGTTGCTCCATAATATCATTGGCTTTCTTCTGTAGGAGGAAAGCAAAAATATTAACAATATAGCGTTGCATGGTCACCTAGAAAAGTCTTTGCTGTGGGTGTACGGGGGCCATCCTTCCTTGCCGGTATCTGCAGAGTTGTACCATAAACAGCAGGAAATTCTGCAGCTGTGCAACACAGTTTGGCCATTGAAATCAGAACCAGTTGAACAAGGTTTGATATCTAAAATGTTTTATACTACACCTTTGCTGTTTTTGTTGGAGAAATTAAACAGTTGTTGATTTTGGCAGGAAACGATCATCTTACCAAAGCCATTGCATCATCTGGCCCTGAATTATGTTTGCTTGCCTTGGAAGGTAATTCTCCGTAATGAATATATGTTCATCTTTGTTTTGTTTTACAAGTAGACTGTAGTGTTTTTTTTCTTTTTTTTTTTGCTTAGCCCTATCTAGTCTTGTTAATATTGAGAAAATAAACTACACTCGGATGAAATTTGCTGTATATTCTCAATGATGTGTGTGAAAGATGTATAATGCCTTTTATTTTGATTTTTTCTGTCCTCTTTTGGAATGTTGCTATCTGTTATCAAACTAGTTTTAAAGAAAAAAAAAATCTAAGCTGAAAATGTTGAAGCCGTGATTGTGATGTGATTTACATTATTGTATTTTCTGTTTTTCCATTTAAAATACGCAGGCCTTTGCATTTCATCGTACATTGCTGACAAGGATGATGGCAATAATGTAGCTGCTGTTCAGCTGGATGAGATTTACCAGGTTTGTTTTCTTTATTTGTCTGTGTGTAATGAGACACCTGTCTATTGCTCACAATGCTATAACCATCATCTCTCAGATGTTTTTGGAGAGGCTAAAACTAGAGAAGAAGAACCTGGAAGATACGATGGGTTTCAGTGAGAATGGTAATATTGAAGATAGTTCCGCTGTGTGCTGTGTTTTCCGTCCCGAGATTTTGGCGACAGGGTTTGGCTTCGGCAGTTGGATGAAGATATGTTTTATTGCAAGCAGTGAAAGTATTTCTTTGGATGTCGAGTTACTTGCTGTACTTCAGCACCTCTTGGTGGCTCGATCTACTGAACATCAGGTTAGCAAATATTTGGATTTTTGTTTGTTTGTTTGTTTCGTTAATGTTGTAGTATTATTTAAATGTTGAGAGATAAACTGGAAATGTGATACACTATTCCAAGACTTACCTTTTGGGTTGCAGGATCTTGTGGATGTTCGAAAATTGCTTAAACCTGCCCTAGAGTTTTCGTTATCCTCAACAAGACCTCCACAGACTCTTGTAGCTCATCAGAAACTCATGTGGGCAATTGATGCCCGTGCCTCTGGACTTGAAGGTAAATGAAGCAGGATCCTGAGTTATTTTTTGTGTGCGCTAGAGCGAAGTGACTGATTATCTTTGGTTATGTTGCAGCGGACACCACAATTGCTGGTTTTGTTCTCGAGATGTGGTACTGGTGGCATTCTGTTTTGTGGAAAAATAGTCAAATCGGTCTCATGGTATTATACACTAAATTTAATGACTTTTGTTTGCTCGTTACTTGGATTCCCATTATTAAACAAAATCTTTCTTTCATCTCATATCCACAGGGCGTTCAGAGTATTTCAGAGGTCCGCAATTGTCAGATTCCGTCACCTTCTATGCTGATTCAAGCTGTGAAAACAGCTACTGTTGCTCAGATTCTGTAAGTGATGTTTCTCCACTAGTACGTCCAAATCTTTGTATGTTGTATTGCAGCTCTCGTCTTAAGATCCATACTTTTCGGTGCTGGTTGATATATCTAACATTCATTTGTCACTATGAGATTGATACATTGTACTGTGACTGGAGTGATTACCCTCCAGGATATGCACTTTGACTATTTGATGATGGAAAACTATGGTTCCATTCACCATATGTTTAAAGCTCTTTTATTTGTCTTCTATAATGATCCAGGGAAAATGCATTTTCTGTTAAGGATTATCCTGTTAAAGCAGTGGAACTTCTTTCGGCTTCACGTTATCTATGGAAAAGTTCACAGACGTGTCAAGAGATGCCTGGCTCTCTACAGTCAGTCGCGCGTTCTCTATTTCAGCAGGTATTAGAATCGTTAAAATTTTAATTAGTTACTTCTGTTTCTTTGCATACTAAGCGTTTTTTTTCTAATCTTGATTTCATCCTCTGTAGATAATATATACACATGAAAAGTCATTTGAGCCAGAAATGTTCGAGGCAATTAAGTCTGCATTTCATGCGATTGAGAAGAAGCAGAACAAGGTATAATTCCATAAAGGATACTTATCATTGTCTTTCCTTTTTAACTGTTGAAATATAGCTTCAACTCCATGTTTATGCTGCTTCTTTTTCTTTATGTAGATGGATGACGTTCAGGATCTCATATCAGTGATAGGCTCATCAAGCCATCATAAATTAAAATCTGTTACTCACTCGTTTGTCAGACCATTGGCAAAACATCTTTATTTTGAGTACTCATCAAATGGTATGGTTATATTTTATCTGTAACAGTTAAGAGTCTCAGCAAGATCTTCCTCAGTGAAATATTGTTATTTAAGCTTTATGCCCAAATTTTGTAGAATTATACTCCAATCTTGGATTGGCCTGGCTTTATCTTGGAGGACTACGCTTCCATCTTTTGAATAGCTTGGATGTTATAGATCCAGCCATGAAGATCACTTGCAAGTTGGTGGAACTAGAGGAGAAAATTTCATCGCTTGAGCTTAACATCAAGGTGGTTGCCCTTTGTGTTGTGTAGGTTTACAGTAGCTGTTACCTATTGTCTGAAATTGTTTTATTGAGTGGCCTATGTCAATGTATTAATAGGTGCGTGGAGAATGTGAGTATCTGTCTGGATTGCTTTACTCTGGCAATAATGACGAAAGAACTGAACATACATTGTACAAGCTCAAAACTGAATATAAAAGATTGCAAAGAAAGGTATGCAGCAGCCACTGTAGTTTTTTTTTCCGTTTTGGCTGTTTGAGTCTTATCTGGGCTTTCCCATCTCTCCATGCTCACTTTTTTCTATTGCTTTCCTTCTGAAACAGGTTATTTTTCGCTCTGATCCTAAAAAGTACCAGGATTTAAGAAGAGCACTGGATGAGTTTGCTGGGTTTGTCACACGTCCCATAAGTCTGGTCAACAAAATTGATGTGCTTGACTGGAACCAGGTTGTTGAGCAGATTTTCAACTGGCAGGTGTGTTTCTTTTTTTTTTTTTTTTTTTTTTTTT